>JAWQFJ010002914.1:150000-172500 GCA_034096865.1 Theodoxus fluviatilis | reverse complement strand
TTCTCTCACTCTGTGACGTGGTTTGTGGTGTGTCAATATAAATAATCTTTTACTGCTGACTATTATAGACTACTATCCACGGGTTTTCATGCAAAACCCAGTCACCATGTTTCTGCAACTATAAATGGCATAAAAAGGGGAGAAACAACAAGAAAAATAGACACCTGAGGAGTAAAGTCAGTTTCAATAATAAGTTTAATCAATAATAACAATTAAAAGAAAAAGCCCACCCCAAAATAAGTGGCCACCCCAAAAACAATAACACTCTCCGGCCTCACACGAGCCCAAACGTAAACACACTGCCCCGCTCCAGGCGAGCGAGCGTGGTTCTCACGGCTTCTAGGAAAGCGGCTCGGGCTCGGCCAATCACAACAGCCGCTGAGATTGACCTGGGCTCCGAGCCATAATTAGCATACAACGGCAGCGTACTGCCTTGCTTGTGAATGAGTTCACTCTTACAGTGACTGGAAAAGGTGTCCTCCCTCCGTCAAACGATAACGGCAGAGAGAAAGGTGAAATGACTATCAGTACAACTCAATTCTCTAGACAAGAATTAGTTCAACATGCAGTGGTTCAACAACTCCAATCACGCCGTCTTGCAGCAAGGTAGGGGGATAGCGTCTTTCGATAGGCCTTCTGCTCAGGCTTCAAGGATAGCGTCTCTATTAACTGTCCAGATTGGTTTGACTACCACGTACTGATAAGTACTTCAACAACACGGGGATCACAGTTCATCAAGAGTTCAGCTGTCGACCTCGACGGGTAAAGATTTATAGAAAAGCCAATGCTTACCAAAGTCGTCTCTCTTCGCACAAGAAGACACACACATAAATCCGAATCAGCCAACCCTCTGCGTCCTCCGTAGTGGGAGCGAGTGAGGTTCCAACCCCAAGCCTCCTGGTCTCAGTAGTGTCTCTGGTAATCCGAGTGAGACAGTCCCCTCACTCCCTCTGAATAGGTAGCCCCAGGCACCCGGGTTCCTCCAGCAGACGGTTCCCAGTAGGTCGAGCCACTCCAGCGACTCGAGGATTCCCCAGCAGACGAACAGCAGATGTCAGGGCGTTGGCGGCGGCGACTCGGCCCAGGGATGGCTTGCCTACCCCCAACCCTTATACAAAAGCTTTACTTACTAGACCTGTGACTACTCTGGCGAGTCACACGAATCGCACAACACGGTGCGTTACAACAGAAAGCGAGGCAATGTATTACAGGCAGAGCGTCTATCAACTAACCTTGACCTCTCCTGACATTCCTGACCTCTATCAGCGATCATAGGCGCTAGCCTCCCGCAATCCACACGCCCAGCGTGTACGCGTGTCAGTCAACGCGTATAGGTGAGGACAATTCTCTTACAGGGCACACTAGAGAAATCATAGACTGCTCCATAGCATCTATTAACTTTAACACTTGAGTCCTGACACAGCAGCTTATGCTCAGCGACACAAAGTTCATACGTCCAACACCCCGTATCCTGTAACTCATTTGCTTCCCAGAAGACAATACAGATACGTTTAGAGGATAGCAACTACTACTGATCCCCCTCAATTCCTATCACTCTCTTAGACGTGATAATCATGGAATTACTGACAAAGAACTAGCCTCTCAGGCCTTCCAAGCAATGACTGAACTAGTCAGAGAACAAGGAATAGAAGAACTGGAGAATTAAATCAAAACTCCGAAGAATTGAATCTGGAAGAGAATGAAGGCATGTGTCACACACGGTAACCACAGTCGGCCTATACGCATTCATCATTCATTCAGCGGCATGACCCAGAATCGAGAATGACGAGAAAACACGCCCTACGTGGCGTTATTCAGAGAACCCCATTTGTTTTACCCTTGCCCGTTAATATAGAGTGGCGCAATCTCCTTTCCCATACTTTTCACAGAATAACTCGATGGCGAAACAGAGATAAGTTTTCCCGCCCAACTCCCATTCAACGGTTCAACATCATGGCGATTCCCCCTCTCCCAATTAATTCCAATTAATTTACAACTAACCAACATACCTCATGCAGATTCTTGAACACGGTGGTCGTCACCCTCGCTGTAGTGCCCCCAGCGACTTAGGTGTTAGCGCACGCATGAGGCGGCATGCCTCCAATACGTGCCTAAAGCGGAACGCGCTTACGGCACACCTGCCCGCTCAACAGCAAGCCGTGAAGTGATACTTGAAGGCGCCAAAACGCTTAACGGCCAGCGTCCTCGATCTCATTAGCCAATGAAATCACTCGTAATTTTCCAATCACGAGGTCATAGCACGCGAACCAACACGTGCGAGGACAAAGTCCACGGCCTCATTCCGTGACCTTAGGAAAAGAACATTCGATCCACCCCCCTGTTCATAGTGAAAACCATCCCCCACCCTCCAGGTGGGTAGTAACCGGCCGTGCCCTCCGACCCAAGTTACTAAAAATAACGCCTAGCGTCCGTCCTTAACGTACCAGTCAAAGACAATAGAACAATTTAGGATTCTTTATTCTTTCCTTTTCACTTCCCTTGCGCAATCTTGCGACACACTCTCTCGCGGCGTTGCTGCATTCACTGTGGCGGGTAGATTAGTTGTCAAAGTTGTCACTTGGTCTCAGCTGACCCGCCATATAAGCGTGCTTGCCGTCATCAGACCCGACATATAGCTTCCTGAGTTTTTAGTCATACAAAGAAGGGACGGATTCCGTCCAATGGGGTCTCCCGACATATAAGCGGACTCCGACATATATGCATGCCGTCATATATCCGGACTCCACTGTAGTATCAAACGGCAGTATAAAAAAGTTTACTGAACATTTGAAGTAAACTGAAAGCATACATCTGAATATAAGAATTCTGCCGTAAACAATAATGGTCACATTTTGATAGAGATGAGTGCCACTGTGGTGCGATTTTGACAGCATGCATGCACATGTACGACATTGATTAATCTGCTTCTAATATAATGACCAAGCGCCTAGACACTATTCCACGGAGTGCTCTGTCAATTTTTTGGCATGTTGATTCCTTCGCTTTCCCGTTGCGAGTAAAATCTTCTGGGGGTAACTTCCTTAACTAATGGATTTTCTCATGCTTTGAGAAGGAAAAAGCATACGTGACTGAACTAACCCAGCACACGAGGTTACTTTTTTAAATAGAAACCTGCTTGTAAATAAATCTACCTGTGGGTGTCGAAGTCATACCTGATTATGACAATTAAAATTATGAAACTAGGACCGAAATAAAAGGCGGTAAATGAAGAATCACTTTACAATACACGACGAATACCGGCGCAAATTATCGACTCAAAAGCTTACATCAGGCCTAAAACAAAACCACAACTTTACATGGTAAAATATATACTGAGGCATTAAACAAAAATATAACTTAACTGTGCAGGGTCAAATATCAACGGAGCATATATTAAAAAACTTAACTGTGCAGGGTAAAATATCAACTGAGTAACCTGGGTATTGATTCTCTAATATTGCTAGACAGTTCGTGATGTACATGGTAAGCATTGGCATAACATTGCTACACCTAGTCTCATGACGTCGAATCAGATTTCGACCCCATGGTCAACAGGTACAAATTCGATATATCCCGATTCTAGTTGTGAAACGCCAAGGCCAACTAGACTCTGCCAATCTCAGTCTGAATGACAATGCAGCTTCAGTTCGTAAAACCCGTGACTTTGCCAGCTCTTTCTCAAGGTCCTTGTTCGGTCTGGGCTGTGTCGTTCGTAATTTTCTTCCTTCTTTATGTTATTCATCGGAGCAGTTCACGAACTGCGACACTAATTGATGGCGGTTACAGGGAACAGACTCCCTGACACGTCTTGCTGGCTCCACTGTCAAACGGAGGGATTGCTAGATATGACTTCCCATACCTTAAAGTGATGCGATCGTGCCGGCGCAATGAAAGACAGAGCTGTCATGTAGGATTCCCTGTGTAGTGTGCCAAGGGTGATGTTTGAAGAGTCGATGTGAGGATGAAGGGGTATGGTGAAGGCGGGGTAGTGCTGGGTCAAGCGTGGGAAGGACCAGAGCGAAGGAGCCACAGGAAAGTACATGTACAAGAGAGGGTAGGGAACGGAAATGGACGAGCACGAACCCGAGCTCTTCGCAGCGTGCTGATTGTTCTGCATCGGAATAGGGTCACCGTTTGGGCTGGCTGATCAGCTTCACTAGACGACTGGTCACGTACACTAACGAACCCCACCTCGCTCGCCGAAGGGCCTACACCCTGCCTCGTGATTAAGGAATGGAAATGCTCCCACTCTTGCACTGAGGTCAGAAATCGAGTACTTCATCTGTACTCCATGCCCAGAAAGACTGAATACGTCCCTCTCCCATTGCGGGTATCAACCCGAGGCTTCCCAGCAGTTTGTCACGTCGTGAAGATTATTTCTCTGACATTCCAGCGAATGCCATCCAGGGAGGCCTTTAAAAAAAGCATGCTTACCGCCACCGAGGCTCCACTGTCGGGAACGAGTTCATTGTAAATATCAGTGTTTCAGTGTTGCACACATGCGCAGGGGTGGGTGGTGGCGCGCTGTCTGGGTACTGGCCAATCAAAATTAGCGTTACATTATCGTTATGAACTCGCAAGCGGAAGTGGAAAGTTTGCTCCTGCGACCTAAGCGAAGAGAAGCACGTAGTTTACGGAACTCGGATGACCGAAGAATGTGACAGATGAGAAGCACTCTGAGTGCGATGGCATTAGAAAGCCCGACTTCGCCATTGTAGCCACTGATAGCGATAGTTGATGCCATTCTCTCGCAGGAAAACGTTCCAGGAAGCGATAAAAGCCGCAATTTCTCCATGCTGTTACTGTGTTAGCGCTATATGAATAATCCCAATTGGATGCCGCCTCACACAACACAACACCGGCTGTTGCCATCCATCTTACGATGATTGCATAGTAAGGAAACGACGAGGAATTGAATTATCGCATTAATATGAAAAAGAAGCCTCCAATGTTGGTATAGAAACAGATTGCCTATGCATGCGCAGGAAATATTAAAACCTCCCGTCACTGATCAGAGATACTTTTAAAGGCACTCGTCTTTTATTTAGTTCCCCCGTGGGTTGACGGTAAAAATAGACCTATTGTGTCTCCCTACACGATTGGGAAAAGGCGAATTACTAGGGAATTCTAACGACCTGCTCTTACTCTTTCTAGTTCCAATGATATCATGCTATGTGGTGTTACATAGGGGGTCGGCTCTCTATTGCGTGATATGTGGTGTTACATAGGGGGTCGGCTCTCTATTGCGTGATATGTGGTGTTACATAGGGGGTCGACTCTCTATTGCGTGATATTTGGTGTTACATAAGGGGTTCGACTCTCTATTGCGTGACATGTGGTGTGACATAGGGGGTTGGCTCTCTATTGCGTGATATTTGGTGTTACAAAGGGGGTCGACTCTCTATTGCGTGATATGTGGTGTTACATAGGGGGTCGGCTCTCTATTGCGTGATATGTGGTGTTACATAGGGAGTCGGCTCTTTATTGCGTGATATGTGGTGTGACTTAAGGGGTCGGCTCTCTATTGCGTGATGTGTGGTGTGACACAGGGGATCGGCTCTCTATTGCGTGATATGTGGTGTGACACAGGGGGTCGGCTCTCTATTGCGTGATATGTGGTGCTACATAGGAGGTCGGCTCTCTATTGCGTGATATGTGGTGTGACACAGGGGGTCGGCTCTCTATTGCGTGATATGTGGTGTGACACAGGGGGGCGGCTCTCTATTGCGTGATATGTGGTGTGACACAGGGGGTCAGCTCTCTATTGCGTGATATGTGGTGTGACTTAAGGGGTCGGCTCTCTATTGCGTGATATGTGGTGTTACATAGGGGATCGGCTCTCTATTGCGTGATATGTGGTGTGACACAGGGGGTCGGCTCTCTATTGCGTGGTATGTGGTGTTACATAGGGGGTCGGCTCTCTATTGCGTGATATGTGGTGTGATATAGCCTACAAAGCCTGACAAATCGGAAAATCTCATTCATTCGTTCGTTTGTTCGTACATTCATGGGTTCTCTCATTAAGGACTTAATTTACGTATACTCTTTAGGACCATGACACTATGTAAGAAAATGCAAATTTGCAGAACGTGATCAGCTCCTGAATTTTCGTAGTTGCCGTCATTAACCTATCTAGAAGAGTGCACAGTGCTTTTGACGATCAGCATGCCGGGATTTATTTTCCGAGTCAGTTTGTGCCAAAACTGTTAGAATAAACGTCGGAAAAAACTTCGTTATGATTTAGGAAGGTTAGGCTTATTTCTTCTTCGACAGAGTTTCTGCTGTCCCTGTCGCGTGGAGTCGATGCACAGAAAAAAGCCCCCAAATCACTGATGTTTGTATTCCGCCTCAGCCCCATGACCTCACTCTTATTCTTGATTCGCCGTAAGAACTTGACGCCAGCCAAGGAATGAAACCGAGGAAATGTTCAAGCGTGAACGCGACCTTGAGCCTGCATTGGGTTGGAAACTCCCCGGTGAGTGAAGATGGTACGGGCACCGGACTACGCGACCTCCATGTCTCTGTGCCTGGCCCCCCGTGGGTTTGGGGGTCAGAATAGGCCCACCGCGTCTTCCTACACGATTCGTAAGAGGCGAATAACTAGGGACACCGTGACATGATTTGAGCTTACTCTAAATTCTCGTGATTCTCGTGCTTTTAGTGGCCTAACATAGCATACAAAGGCTGATAGGCTGCAAAGGTCCACCCACTCCTTTGCGCATTGGTCATTGACAACCAGTAAAGGACTGATCAGGTTACCCAAAGTTTAGAGGGTTGAGTGCAAAGTGGTCTGGGACCGAGACAGGAGTAACATTACTATGTGAATTAATACTATTATGGGGATTTGCTCACGCTCTTTCAGGGTCCGCAGACACATGCAAATGTCAGTTGGGATGTTTTGCTTCCTTGACTGCTACCTTTCATTATCGTGGGTGAAAAATCATTTATCATCATGCCTGCACCTTCTTGAAGTAGTCAAGCTATGACTGCCATGGTCACTTAAGTTCTGATCTAAGACTGAACCACGTTCAACTTCCACAACCGACAGCCGGCCTGCCTTTATGTTGCAGATTCTGATAGTGTGCCTGGTCCCGGGACCTATGAACGTCCCCTCGTCGACAAGAAGTCTGCTCCAGCCTACAGCTTCCACGCTCCCTACAAAACTCCCAAACGTACGCGCGGCACGCCCTAGCGTGCGTCCACACTCACGCACATGCACCTGCGTGTGCACACGAAGACGAGCACGCACAGATACGTCCATAAGAGAGCAAACTTGGTAGTATTTGAAAATAAACATACATGTAGATCCAACACTGCGCTGAAACACCAACTTTAATGCTATCGAGGAGAAACTTGTGCAGAAATGCCATTTCAGATAGAGTAAGTAACAGCTGGGCCAGGACTCAGAGGTAACGGGAACCCAAACACTGGCGGTAAATGAAAGTCGCTTTAACACAAGGCGAGCACAGATGCAAATTTTCGACTTACAAGTCTTCTTCAGGCGTAAAACAAACACACCACTGAACTGTACAGGGTAAAATTTCAACTGAGCAGGGATACTTTACATTACTCAGTGGATGACGAGTTTTATGTTCCATAAAATCGTGAAACTTGTGAGAGGTAACGGGAGTTTAGGTCAGTGCCTGTGCATCTGTCTTTCACAGCTCCTGTTGGACCTGGCCCCGAAGTATCTGTTGGAAAGGACATTCGCTTCAACGACAGACCCAAGTGGACCTTCGGCACAGAGCAAAGGATGAAGCCAGGTGATTACAAGTTGAATTATATATATATATATATACTAGCCGCTTCGCGGCCAGGCAATGCGCAAAGCGTCAAAGCCACATACAAAGCCAAATTTTTCAGCCGCCATTTTGTTTTTCTCATTACGTAACCATAACCAAAAATGTGTTCACAGATCTTCATCATTTGACTTTACCTACCCATACACCAAATTTCGGTCAAATCGGAGCACTTTGAGTTTTCGGCGGCCATCTGGATTGTGCCCACTTCCGGTTACCATGGCGACACCATTTTGTTACCCCACCATGACCTGACCCCGGCCCACATTTAACCCCATACCAAGTTTTAAGTCGATGGGAACTCCTGTGTCTCAGGCAGCTTCGCCGCCTTCGACACAGTCGTCCAATGTTTACTCTGCCGCCATTTTGTTTTTCTCGTGATGTAACCATGGTAACCGAAATATTTGTTCACAGATCTTCATCATTTGACTTTACCAACCCACACACCAAATTTCGGTCAAATCGGAGCAATTTGAGTTTTCGGCGGCCATCTTGTTTGTGCCCACTTCCGGTTACCATGGCAACGCCATTTTTTTTTAAACCCCACCATGACCTGACCCTGGCCCACATCTAACCCCATTCCAAGTTTTAAGTCGATGGGAACTCCTGTGTCTCAGGCGGCTTCGCCGCCTTCGACACAGTCGTCCATTGTTTCCTCAGCCGCCATTTTGTTTTTCTCGTGACGTAACCATGGTAACCAAAACATTTGTTCACAGATCTTCATCATCTGACTTTACCTACCCACACACCAAATTTCGGTCAAATCGGAGCACTTTGAGTTTTCGGCGGCCATCTTGTTTGTGCCCACTTCCGGTTACCATGGCAACACCATTTTTTTTACCCCACGTTGACCTGACCCCGGCCCACACCTAACCCCATACCAAGTTTCAAGTTGATCGGAATAAAACTGTGGAAACGTATAAGTGTCACACACACACACAGACACACACACACACACACACACACACACACACACACACACACACACACACACACACACACACAGCGAAAATATATATAGAGATTCTCTCTCTCTCCTTTCTCTCTTTCTCTTCTGTCTGTCTGTCTGTCTGTCTGTCTGTCTGTCTGTCTGTCTGTCTGTCTGTCTGTCTGTCTGTCTGTCTGTCTGTCTGTCTGTCTGTCTGTCTGTCTGTCTCTCTCTCTCTCTCTCTCTCTCTCTCTCTCTCTCTCTCTCTCTCTCTCTCTCTCTCTCTCTCTCTCTCTCTCCTGCCCATCTGGGCAGGAGACGGAAGCTGTACACGGCTTTTGTCGATTTTAAGAAGGCCTTTGATTCAGTGGACAGGGAAGCATCGTGAGAGGTACTGAGAATGCATGGGATGAGAGGTAGGATGCTGAAAATGATTCAGGGCATGTATTCTTCAGTTTGGTATTGTGTAAGATGCAATGGACAATGTACTGATCGGTTTGAGTGCAAACGGGGCCTGAAACAGGGTTGCAAAACCAGTCCGATTATTTTTTCTCTACTGATCACGTATGTGGCTAAGATGGTGATTCAAAACGGCAAACATGGTGTTCAGCTGATACCCGATTTTGCAACTGTATACTTACTCTTGTTCGCTGACGACATTGTACTTATCGCGGACACCCCCATAGGTCTGCAGAATCAGCTCAATGTTCTAGTGGAAGAAGCAAGCAAGCTTGGTTTGGTTGTAAATTCTGATAAAACAAAGGTTTTAGTGTTTCGAAATGGTGGGTTTCTTGCCGAACATGAAAAATGGGTATTAGATGGGAAGAGGTTGGAGGTCGTGAATGAATACAAATATCTAGGAGCGAAATTCTCAACACGATTGTCATATAAAACTTTACAACAAGACCTGGTTGAGAGGGCAAAAGCGGGCTTGCTTCAGGTCATCAGGTGTGTAAAAAAATTGGGTGATGTTTCGCCGAACGTCTTCTTTAAACTTTTTGATGCGCAGATATCTCCTATCCTCATGTACTCTTCAGAATTGTGGGGCCTCTATGACTGTTCAAATGTGGAAATCATTCACTTACAGGCCTTGAAACGTTTTTTACACTTACCAACTCAGGCACCAAACGTAATTACCTATGGCGAAACAGGCAGATTTCCTTTATTTATCAATGCCAGGATACGTGCAATTAAATATTGGTTACGAATCTTGCAAATGGACTCGACTAGATACCCTCGTAAGGTATACAACATGCTGCTACAGTCTGGTGATAAAAATTGGGCGCAGGATATAAAAGCATTGCTATGTAAACACAATTTTGAAAATTTGTGGAGATTGCAATGTGTACATAACGAGAAGCAATTCCTAGAGGAGCTGCGGGAACGCCTGATAACCGAATATGTACAAGTTTGGTACAACTCCCTTGAAAGCAGTGAAAGGTATGCCTTCTATAGGCAATTCAAATGTGTTTTCAGCCGGGAACAGTATTTGTGCGCGATAGATCGGAGAATCCTCAAAGATGTATTTGTCCGCTTTCGTGCTGGTTTTAGCGATTTAATCATCCACAGACACCGCTTCACAAATGATCCTCAACGGTCTTTACTTTGTCCATCGTGCAATGAGGAAGATGAAGATGAGATTCATTTTCTGTTGAGATGCCCGGCATACGCAGATATAAGGCAGAATTATGTTTTTAATTTGTTTGATCCTGCTCAACGTGTTGATATTGCTATGGTGCTGGCATCCGACAATGTCAATACGATAAGATCTGTGGCATTGTACTTGTTGCGTGCATTTAAAAGAAGAAAAGATGCCGTCAGCACAACCAGAGTGATGTAAAAACAATTATGTTGTGATGGGCCAGAGGCCTAAACAAATAAAGTATTTCGTTCGTTCGTTCGTTCTCTCTCTCTCTCTCTCTCTCTCTCTCTCTCTCTCTCTCTCTCTCTCTCTCCTTTCTCTCTTTCTCTTCTGTCTGTCTGTCTGTCTGTCTGTCTGTCTGTCTGTCTGTCTGTCTGTCTGTCTGTCTGTCTGTCTGTCTGTCTGTCTGTCTCTCTCTCTCTCTCTCTCTCTCCTCCGGGGAACCATAAGGGTGGGGGGAATATATTCAGAATTAAATGTTCCTATACAAGAAAGTGAAATTTTGTGTGCAATAAAACGGATCAGGGGGGGGCAAATCTGCCGGTCCTGACGAAATTACAGGGGAGATAATTAAAAATTCAGGACAATATGTCATTCCGTTTCTGTGTAGGCTGCTGAATTGCATGTTTTGTGAGGGGAATTACCCAAAAAGCTGGTCTAAAGCCTTCCTTATACCAATACACAAAAAGGGAGCGATTGGAAACCCTGAAAACTACCGAGGGATATCACTTCTGAACGTTTTCAGCAAACTGTTTTCTAGTATACTGAGCCAACGACTACAGCTATGGGGGAGGTGAATGAATTGATTGCAGAGGAACAAGCTGGCTTTCGCCGTGGTTATTCTACCGTTGATAATATCTTTACCTTGCATTCTGCGGTAGAAAAGTACCTACATAGAAAGAAAAAACTGTATGTAGCTTTTGTTGATTTTAAGCGTGCTTTTGACAGTGTAAATAGAAATGTTTTGTGGAGAGTCCTAGAAAACTATGGTATTGTGGGTAATATGCTAAAAATACTTCAGTGTATATATAACTCTGTTCAATGCTGTGTGAAGTGCGATGATGGCCTCACGGACTACTTTGAATGTCCCATGGGGGTTAGACAGGGATGCAATTTGAGTCCGATAATTTTTTGTTACATAATGGACGAAATTGCAAAAAAGGTTAAGAAGTTGGGCAAACACGGTGTACAGTTCTTGCCCAACACTGACCAATTGCACCTGCTCTTGTTTGCAGATGATGTGGCATTGATAGCAGACTCGGTTGTTGGCTTACAGAATCAAATATCTGTCCTCATAGATAAAGCAGATGAGCTTGGATTAGTTGTAAATCCTGTCAAAACAAAAGTTGTTATTTTCCGATTGGGAGGGCATGTTGCAAGACACGAAAAATGGTCACTGGGAACAGAAAGTCTCGAGACAACAAATGAATATAGCTACTTGGGCATGATGTTTTCCACAAAACTGTGTTCAAATACTGCTTTAAGAAATCTGGCGGACAGAGGCAAGGCAGGGGTGATGCAAATTCTTCGTTTTATACGCAAATTAGACTTTGTGTCCCCTCATGTTTTCTTTAAGATGTTTGATGCACAGATACAACCGATTCTGTTATACGCGTCTGAGATATGGGGTCTAGGAGACTGTGAAGTGATTGAAAATGTACATATGTATGCCTTGAAAATGTTCTTAAATGTGAGTATCAAGACACCAAATACCATGGTATATGGGGAGACTGGAAGGTATCCACTGCATATCAATGCGAAATTGCGGTCAGTGAAATATTGGCTGAAACTGTTGAAAATGGAAGACTCCAGATTACCCAAATTAGCATACAACATGATGGTTAAGCAAGTTCATAGCAATAACTGGGCAACAAAATTAAGACGTCTTTTACTTGAATATGGCTTTGAAGAACAATGGACTACACAACGTGTCTCAGAAGAACGAAGTTTCGTCAAGACACTGAGGGAAAGATTGATAGACAAATTTAATGAGGCCTGGGGAAAAAAACTGGTGGATAGTGATCGGTTTTCTGTATATCGCTTATTTAAAAAATCGAGAGAGTTGGAAAGATTTTTATGCAGTGTAGATAAAAAGGTTTTTAGAGAGATAATCACTCGTTTTAGATTAGGAATAAGTGACTTAATGTGCCATAGATTACGTTACTGTACTGACAGTCCTGCTATTTGTCCATTATGTCATCAAGAGACGGAAAATGAGATACACCTTTTGTTCAAATATCATCATTTTGCAGATCTGAGAAATAGATACATAAGTTCTAGACACAACAATGATACCGATGACCTGGTGGATATTTTATCGTCGCAGGATGAAGCTGTGATTAGAAACTTGGCAGCATATTTGTATTTTGCTTTCAAAAAGAGAGGAAAATGTAATAATCCTAATTCAAATGACATGAAACAAATAAGCATTGTTGTACGGGCTGGTGGCCTAACAATAAAAGAGTTCGAGTTCGAGCTTTCTCTCTCCTGTCTCTCCTCTCCTCTCTCTCTCTCTCCTCTCTCTATTTCCTCGCTCTCGCTCTCTCTCCTCTTTCGCTCTCTTCTCTCCTCTCTCCTCTCTCTCTCTCTCTCTCTCTCTCTCTCTCTCTCCCTCTCTCTCTCTCTCATTAACATTGACATTAACATTGACATTGACAGAGCAAAGGATGAAGCCAGGTGATTATAAGTTGTTTAATCTCTCTCTCTCTCTCTCTCTCTCTCTCTCTCTCTCCACTCTCCACTCTCCACTCTCCACTCTCTCTCTCTCTCTCTCTCTCTCTCTCTCTCTCTCTCCACTCTCCACTCTCCTCTCTCTCTCTCTCTCTCTCTCCACTCTCTACTCTCTTTCTCTTCTCTCTCTCTCTTTCTCTCCTCTCTTCTCTCTCTCTCTCTCTCTCTCTCTCTCTCTCTCTCTCTCTCTCTCTCTCTCTCCTCTTTCTACACTCTCTTCTCCTCTCTCTCTCTTCTCTCTCCTCACTCTCTCGCTCTCTCTCTCTCTCTCTCTCTCTCTCTCTCTCTCTCTCTCTCTCTCTCTCTCTCTCTCTCTGACATTGATATTGATTGATAATGCATGCTCATAGGTATGTGAATATGCGTAGCTCTTTTGAGAGCTCTGTTTTCCTAAACATTTTCAGAACGTGCTGACTGCCATTTTTGACTCACATGCGAAGCAAAAGTGAGTCTATGTACTGAGCCGTGTCGTCCGTCCGTCCGTCCGGGCGGGCGTCCGTCCGTCCGTCCGTCCGTCCGTAAAAAACTTAAACGTTGGATTTTTCTCGGAGACTATTAAGTCTATCAACACCAAATGTGGCATGATGGTGTATGATGACAAGACCTCAAAAAACATACATAGTGACTTGACCTTGCTTCAAGGTCAAGGTCACAGGAGCCATAAATGTGGTCTCAAAAACAGTCATTTTTCACATTTTCCCAATTTTCTCCCACGTTATTGAGAATGGCGACCTTAGCTACAAGTGGTATATAGGTCAAAGCAAGCCCTATCTTTTGATACCAGTTTGGTTGACCTTGCTTCAAGGTCAAGGTCACAGGAGCTCTTCAAAGTTGGATTGTATACATATTTTGAAGTGACCTTGACCCTGAACTATGGAAGATAACTGTTTCAAACTTAATAATTATGTGGGGCACATGTTATACTTTCATCATGAGACACATTTGGTCACATATCATCAAGGTCAAGGTCACTTTGACCCTTATGAAATGTGACCAAAATGGGGTAGTGAACCACTAAAAGTGACTATATCTCATGGTAGAAAGTGCCAATAAGCACCATTGTGCTTCCTATGTCTTGAATTAAGAGCTTTGTGTTGCATGACCTTGGATGACCTTGACCTTGGGTCAAGGTCACATGTATTTTGGTAGGAAAAATGTGTAAAGCATTTCTTTGTGTATGATGTCATTGGTAGGTTTAGTTGTTTGACATTGACCTTGAAGGTCACCCGAAGGTCAAGGTCATATAAAGGTCAAGGTCAAGCATGTGAGTCGTATGGGCTTTGCCCTTCTTGTTGTTATTAATGTTCAAGAAACTATGTTGTAATACGTTACTACAAGACATAGTATGTTATTGATGCATTTCCGACAGAAATTGTTTTCGCTGGAGAAACAAAAAATGCGTTCTCCTTCTAACATTTGTTCCTGTAGCCTTGTTTCAGTCAAATACACTTGTGACAATCTATCTACACTGTGTGTGTTTGATGAGGGGGAACGATTTGTTTGTGCCACAACTTGTGTAGCCATCGTTGGAATCTTCGCAGCATCCCAACTTATGCGATACTCCATCGGGCTATAACGTTTTTCTTTTTCGAATGCATACGCTGAATGGAGGAACTGGAAGATTAACACAAGCAGTGATGGGCAGTCTTTTCCATTGTACACATCTTTTTGTATGTAGAAATATGGTAAAACAGTTTTTTCCCAGGGAAGCAAGATTAACATTCCTGTTGTATTGAATCGTATAATGTTGTCTTGAGTTGTCTGGCCATG
Source organism: Theodoxus fluviatilis (assembly GCA_034096865.1). NCBI lineage: Eukaryota > Metazoa > Mollusca > Gastropoda > Cycloneritida > Neritidae > Theodoxus > Theodoxus fluviatilis. The sequence continues at coordinate 157,631 of JAWQFJ010002914.1, read as the reverse complement.
TGTTGTCTCATCGCGTACAGTATCGCATCACAACATATCCTATTGTATTGTAATCATATTGTTCGTATCAAAACAAAATGCTATCATATTGAACCCGTAATATGTTTTGTTGTTGTGCGGTGTTGTCTCTGTTTGCCTTGTTACTCCTTGCATTGCATCACGTTGCTTTATATCACCTTATATTGCATCTCAAATGCCTCACAAGGCCTGCTTGCCGTCCAAGCATGAAATAATTGTCGCTTCTGCTTCATCTTTCGGGGGGGGGGGGGGGGGGGGCAGCCGTCTTGTGGGCGTGGTCGAAAACTGCCAGGTTTGACTGATCACTTGCTAAATTTACTCATTATTTGAAAAATAAATAGAATTACTTGAGTTGCACAGATCAATCGCCAGTTAACATCCTATATGAAGACTAGCTTTGACGTTCCATCGGTGACTAGAAAAAAAGTCTTCATTCTTCAATTTTCCCCTCTTTTTTGCTCAGTCTATACCGGCTTGGATAGCGAGCAAACTAACTCCCTTTCCCTCCCTCCCTCTCTCTCTCTCTCTCTCTCTCTCTCTCTCTCTCTCTCTCTCTCTCTCTCTCTCTCTCACTCTGTGTGCCTCTGTCTCCCTGTCTCTCTTTCTCTGTCTGTCTGTATGTCTGCCTGTCTGTCTGCCTGTCTGTCTGCCTGTCTGCCTGTCTGTCTGCATGTCTGTCTGTCTGTCTGTCGGTCTGTCTGTCTGTCTGCCTGCCTGTCTCCCTCCCTCCCTCCCTCCCTCCCTCCCTCCCTCCCTCCCTCCCTCCCTCCCTCCCTCCCTCCCTCCCTCCCTCCCTCCCTCCCTCTCTTGATGGCCTACCAATAAAGTATTTCGTTCGTTCGTTCGATAAATCAAAACCCAATAATATCAAGGAATACAAAAACCCCTCCCTCCCTCCCTCCCTCCCTCCCTCCCAATTCCTTAATTCAATCAATATAATCAATATTAAAATGAAGCAGACTTGTTCATGCGTGAACTTTTATAGTGTATGAAGAACCCTCAACATGTTTTGAATCTGAATACCGTATTACCATAGGCTTGATACATGGATATTTAAAAAAACAAGGGGCATATTTCTTGGATCTTAAACCAGTAGCTGGAATGACGCGAGTCTTCTCATCTTATGACGGAAACTCGCCTCCCTGGAGCAAGAGGAAAAGGCCATCGTGCTCCAAAGATGAATGCCCAGAGGGGAGCATCCCTGTCTCCCTTTCATCCGATGACATAAATTGTGCCCGAGGTCCACCCACGATGACATTACAGTGACGTCAAGGATCTCCTGTGTGCGCAAGCGCCGGGGGACGGTTGCCTAGGTGACGAAATAGTTGTAGTGGGACGATGACGCAAACAAGACGTTAGGGTGTATTCTTGAATTCATGCTGAGTGGCACGTATTCCTGTGTTCTGGATGGTGCAAACTTGAATTTACTTTAGGACAGACTGACGTCGTTGATGATAACAGCTTCCATGTCCCGTTGTCCTCTCCATCTCATTTCATATTCCATGCTGCTTTTCATGTTCCATGCTGCTTTTCATGTCGTGTTGTTGATGAAATACAGATCGTCTTGACTCGTCAGATTTGGCACGTAAAGGTCTAGTTTTAAAGTGATAGGTAGAAACTTGAAAATGTTTTCTGCGTGATGATTGGAATCATGAAGATATGAACACGCTATGACTACATCTGTTTTAAAATATATCACCACAAACCAGCATAATGGCATTATTCATGACAAACTATTGCCATGTGTGAATGGACAATGTTGAGGTTTTTGTGTCGACGACTCTCAAGTTAACTATAGACAGAACGCGCAGCCTGACAAAGGTTTAGACGGACACGTATCATGTTCAAACACGTGAAAAACATACTTGCAAACGTACATGAACGTAGACGAGCTCCCGTAAACACAAGCACGCACAGACTCACACACAGACTCACACACACGCGCGGGCGCGCGCACGCGCGTACACACATAGACAAACACACACACACACACACACACACACACACACACACACACACACACAGAGAAACACACACACACACACACACACACACACACACACACATACACACACACGCAGAGAGAGAAACATATACACGCATGCAAGCACGCACACACGTACACACACATACACACACACACACACACACACACACACACACACACACACACACACACACACACACACACACACAAATACAAAAAACAACTCACGCATATGCGCTGAAACATTTCGACTAATCCTGATCAAGTCATAGATTTACTACACTTGGGCATGCTTGGAGGCGCATCGACTTTGACGATGACGTCAGTGGTGGCCAAGTTGGGGTGAAGTGCCAGCCCAGGGGGAACTACTCGTATCTCTTCCTCTCATCTCCGCCAAGGAGGTTATTTTTTTCGGTCGGTTGGTGCGTTAATTATTCTGTGTGGTGCAATCTAACAAAAAATCAGTAAGGTTTCGGATGAAATTTGGTGCAAGGTCAGAGCTCCACCGAAGGAACAATCCATTAAATTTCGGAGACTATCTGCCATCTGGTTTTGAAATTGGAACCTCAAAGTGAAATTTTGTCGCCGTAGATCTTAGGCCGGCATGTGCGTGTGTATCCTAATGGACCGCTATAAGAGATAAAATGAACTAACCTTCACATGTTTACGGAACGACGTCTTAACTTAAAAAGGCCGTGTTGACTGTGGCTGCCTACCCTCATGGCCCGCTATAAGGAGGTACTGGCAGAAGGGCCTTTTCTTGTCATGATATTGTACATAGTGCATGCATATTGGTAATATCGGTGACCACTTGCTCTGAAACTTGTCAAATTTTCTTTAATTCTACATGTAGATTGGAGGACTTGCCAAAAGGACTCTAGAGCGATTATAGTATGAGATCTTACACATCGTCACCTATCTTTTTATGCCGCTGTATGTTAATTACCTCCACTGCTGTGGCTGCCTTGGCGGAGGTTTGCACTCTCTGAGTGCTCTCTAGTTGCACACGCTTCATGCGTCAAATGAAACACTGCATTGATCTATCTTTGTTTCCATGTTCCAGAAAAGGCCACTCCTGCCTCAAACCAGTATGTGGGTCCGGATGGTGGGAAATTCATCATGCCGCAGAAGCCCGCCTTCAGCTTCGGCTCCAAGATTTCTGCTAAAACAGGTCAGGCCAGCTTCCTGCTTTTCCTTCTGTCCTCAAACGCATATTTCCTAAGTGATGATTATCGTAAAGCCCACTCCAATACCCCCCCCCCTTCCCTCCCCCCCCCCCTCCCACTACCCACCCTCTTAGTTTTTGGATATTTCCCTCTGTCATCACGACTTCTCTGTCCAGACACTGCTGAGTTGTTGGCATCTAGCACTTCTCCTATTCCCTTTGCTTCATTAGTGGAGAGCACGTTTTCAGAGGACCAACTCACAGCTGCTCGGTTTCCATTGCCTTGAAAAGACGTTCTTAGTACACGAGTCTAGGGACAGTGCTGCCAGAGATGGCTGCAATGACGAAGTCAGCTCTTACCAAGCAGTAGCAGGCGGTGAGGGTTTATGCCATTTGGATACGGCATGCAGTTTACAAGACTAGACAGTGCTGAAACGTGACACTGCTGAAACGTGACACTGCTTAAACGTGACACTGCTGAGACAGGACACAGCTCTCACAGGACACAGCTCACACAGGACACAGCTCACAAAAGACACATCTCACAAAAGACACATCTCACAAAAGACACAGCTCACACAGGACACAGGACACAGCTCACACAAGACACAGCTCTCACAGGACACAGCTCTCACAGGACACAGCTCTCACAGGACACAGCTCACAAAAGACACAGCTCACAAAAGGCACAGCTCACAAAGGACACAGCTCACACAAGACACAGCTCTCACAAGACACAGCTCTCACAGGACACAGCTCACAAAGGACACAGCTCACAAAAGGCACAGCTCACAAAGGACACAGCTCACACAGGACACAGCTCACACAGGACACAGCTCACAAAAGGCACAGCTCACAAAGGACACAGCTCACAAAGGACACAGCTCACAAAGGACACAGCTCACAAAAGGCACAGCTCACAAAAGGCACAGCTCACAAAGGACACAGCTCTCACAGGACACAGCTCACAAAGGACACAGCTCACAAAAGGCACAGCTCACAAAGGACACAGCTCACACAGGACACAGCTCACAAAAGGCACAGCTCACAAAGGACACAGCTCACACAAGACACAGCTCTCACAAAGGACACAGCTCACACAGGACATAGCTCACACAAGACATAGCACACACAGGACACAGCTCACAGCCGGTCACAAATATCGCCTAAGAAAAATGGTAGCCATTATCGGCGCGATTCTAAAATACGATACAATGTTCAGTGTAGTCATATTTATTTCTGGTCGAATATATATCTTCGTGGTCTCAAATCCACTGCAAGAAACGAGGAAAACGTTGTCATCCTGGCCATGCACGCTCCAACAAAAGCTGCTTGCAAAGTGTTGGTCCGCCAGAGTTAATTCTCCCTGAACTCTGCATCACGTGATTCGCATGGTGAAACCACTCTAGAACGTCTTGTTTTCAGAATATCGTTGCAGAATTTCGTGGACGCATTGCGTTAATGAATGTTAAACTGCTATCATATTCACTGTTAAGTCTATATTTCCCCCAGTTATTCGCTTCTCACAAATCATGTAGGGTTAAGCGATGGGTTTATTCTTACGCAGACCCACAAGGAAATTTTATGATAAGATGTCTTTTCTGAGTTTTCGGACAGTGCAATGTGAGCCGAAAAGGAAACGCACAAACCAGAGGTCTCTTTCAATACATTTTAAAACTTGTGTGGAGGCGTCTGTGAACGACACGAAAAAAAATCTCAGGGAAATGTGGAAGTGTGACCCGTCTGTCATTTCGTTTAGCATGTTAATTTCTCGTTTGTGTTTGGTAATGTTTCCTGTTCTCTTGTCAGAAAATTTTTCTTCCATTCACTCTCATCAGGTACAAGACGGGCAAAATATCAAGGGTTGTGGCTGGAAACCAAACACTTTACAAGGCTAGCTTAAACTTGCTTATTCACGTTGCAGACTCAAAGACTGTAGGGTGATTGTGAAGATTGCACTGTGGCAAATGTGTCACTGTGTTGGGGGTCGTGGGTTACAAAGTACTGAGAGTCGATTTAGAGTTTGTTTTGGGTGTGCAGTCCGTATCTGAATAATACTTTCGTAATCATTATGAAATTCGAGAGATGGCACGCATATGATTGTGAAAATATCTGTTACAGCCTGTGTTATTGTTGCCATGTGGAGAAAAACAAACCTGCCTTTTTGGCTGTCTGCCTGCTTGTCTTTCTCCATATCCTTACGTCTGTTTTCTCAGACCATTCTCTCTCTCTCTCTATCTCTCCTCTCTCTCTCTCACTCTCTCTCTCTCTCTCTCACTCTCGCTCGCTCGCTCGTTGTCGTCAACCGTTCGTTATGAGTGACGGAAATGAATGGGGTAGAATTGCGGTCAAGTAGAGGAAAGAGGTGGAGGGGAGGGGTCTGAAGTCGAACGGACGAAAGAATTGATCAAATGCCGGCTACTGGTATGATAAGTGTGATAGTAATCTTGATAGTGGTGGTGAAGGAAGGGGAGTCGGGTGGGTGGGGGGTGAGGTGGGGGGTGTTGAGGAAGATGGGGGGGGGGGCGAGGAGAGTGGGACGGGAGGGGGGCATACTGTAGCTACACTAATCATGCGACATCTGTCCACCACTTGAACTTGCTGTCGCACTCTTTGACTGGAAAGCAAGGACACACAGCGCCATCTGCCATCAGGAAACAGTACAGGGAAGTAACTCACGCATGCGTCAGAGTGGGCCTCGCGGGTATAATCAGGAAAAGGAGGGGGTAGGATGTGGGGAAGCACTGAAGAACCACCAGCTATCAAAAGTGTTCCTGATGTAATTCAATAGAACTGATCAGTCATTTTGTCTCCCATTGACCTGGGCTCTTCTAAATCGACTGATCGACGTTCGCATCCCCCCCCCCCCACCCCCCACCCCCCACCCCCAGTGCAATCCAAGTCATCACATGCACCACCAAATTGGTCGAAGCGACCACGGTAATGGGGAGGTGGACTCTGACGAGAATCTTGGTATTACTGCGTGCCTCATCCTTATAATATTACATTATTTCCCGTTCATAGGTAGCCTAGTGTTCACCCTCAAAATGGCGGCAGGACAGAGATCAGGCGACGATAAGCTACAAACTTCAATCGGGTCACATAATCTCTTGAATCATGTGATAAACTGTCACTATACGAAAGCAAGATAAAACAGTTTAATATGAGCTTACCATGCATACGTACACAGTTCCGTCTGTAAAGTATTTATTTAGATGTAAAGCAAGTCTCGAACTGATTTATCCAACAGAGCGTTGAAACTGTGGATGAAAATTGGCAGCCTATTCGAACTTCTGTCATCCGTCATTTTTCTTGAGCAAGACGTACATATGAACATACGAACAAAGAAAAGTTCTGGCAGAATTTCGCTTAAATCGAGAAATCTGAAACAGAGAGCGTCCTAATTTTAAAGAATGCTTGTAATTCGTGCGGTTGCAACGAATTATGTTGTTGTTGCGGGGTCGTCCGGTTTGAGTTGCATGGTTAAACTATGCATTATCTGAGTCTCCCTGGCGGGCTGCCGGATTTGTGCTAGTACGACTAGGTGGGCCGTCTTGGGTGGGGTACTTTTGGGTCGGGAAACGATTCGACGAAGTGTGGAGGCGTGAGAATGTAACATGGCTAATGCTTGGACGTGACGGAGATGAAGCGTGCGAACGTTGAAACGTGAACAGACAAAAAGTTAAATGGGCGAGACGATGCATGGCTGAGGCGTAACACTGCTGAGACGTAACACTACTGAGACGTAACACTACTGAGACGTAACACTGCTAGAGACGTGACACTGCTGGGACGTAACACTGCTAGAGACGTAACACTGCTAAGATGTAACACTGCTAAGATGTAACACTGCTAGAGACGTAACACTGCTAGAGACGTAACACTGCTGGGACGTAACACTGCTAGAGACGTAACACTGCTAAGATGTAACACTGCTAGAGACGTAACACTGCTAGAGACGTAACACTGCTAAGATGTAACACTGCTAGAGACGTAACACTGCTAGAGACGTAACACTGCTAAGATGTAACACTGCTAGAGACGTAATACTGCTAAGATGTAACACTGCTAGAGACGTAACTCTGCCGAGACATAACACTACTGAGACGGAACCCTGTTGAGACGTAACATTGCTGGGACGTATCACTGCCGGTATGGAGCGCTGAGAAGACGTGTTACATTGCTGAGACAGAACAATGGGAAAACGTGGTTCTGCTTAGACTGGACAGTGCTGAAACGTGACACTGCTGAAACGTGACACTGCTGAGACAGGATACAGCTCACACAGGACACAGCTCACACAGGACACAGCTCACACAGGACACATCTCACACAGGACACAGCTCACACAGGACACAGCTCACACAAAACACAGCTCACAAAGGACACAGCTCACACAGGACACAGCTCACACAGGACAAGGCTCACACATGACACAGCTCACACAGGACACAGCTCACA
>JAWQFJ010002914.1:72500-145000 GCA_034096865.1 Theodoxus fluviatilis | reverse complement strand
TTCCTCACCCATTCTGCTTTCCTGAGTAGGCTGTGCTCTTTCTTCAGTTCTTCCCATAGTGCCTTTAGTGCTGCTTTCTCTTCTGGCGGAGCCCTCTTGAACTGCTTTCGCACCTGGTTCTTGCGGCTTCTGATTGTTTCCATTTTCTTTTGTCGTCTGCTTTTCATGGGGTGTGGCTTGTTTGTCTTCTGTTCTCTGGTGCCATACTGTTCTGCGCAGTGGAAGTAGATGGTATCTGCGAACTTTCGTACTGCCTCATCCAGTGTGACCTCGGAAGCAAGGACTTGAAGGAGCTTTCTGGCGAGGTCCTCGTCTTACTTTTTCCACGCTTCCTTGTCGGCTGCTGGTGGCAGGTTCAATGGGGGTCTTTTCTCTTCACGGATCTTGCTGGCAAGGTTTTCGTCTACGGTTATCCCCGCCCCGTTGTCGGCTGCTTGTGGCATGTTTGACTGGGGTCTTCTCTCCCTGGGGGACGCGTTGAAGCCCGTCCTGTCGCGCCCATCCAAGGCATTCTCTGCGCTGTTGTTTGCTACCTGGCAGAGTACTCCTGACGACTTATCTGATGACTCAGTGCGTTGGGTTTTGGGTGACGTGGAGGACTTCAAGCATCTCTTCTTCGTCCGGTGTATCTTCATGCCTCTCTCCGTTTTAAAGCCCTTGCCACAACAACACAGGTACTCAGTGTCATTGCTCATTGTCCGTTGGACGGTCCGTTTCGTTGCCGTGCGGTAAATGTTATTGTCGCTTTGTTGTTTTGTTGTCGTTACTATTACGACTACTACTACTACCACTACCGGTGCCACCACCAGCACCACCACCACTGCTACTACCTCTACTACCAATCCTCCTTCCACCACCACCGCCCCCCCCCATATTAATCACCATCATTGCCACCAGGTACCCACCTACCATCATCAGTCATCGTCTTCGCCGTCGTCACCACCATCATTACCGTCGTTTTCATAATCATAATCATTATTTTAATGATCGCCATCGTTCACTTCCCTCTTGTTGTTGCTTTTGCTTCTGTCATCATCATCGCTGTCGTCATCGTCGCCATTGAACAGCTTCGAATTGGGTTGCCATTGATGACTTGTCCACCACAACTACACATGTCCTTTTCCATGGCAATGAACTGAACATGACATCTGGTTCGTTGACAGCGAAGAGTCTCAGCATCGCCCCCAATGCCTACCACTTGTCGTCGTCCATCTTCAACTACGGGAAACTTGGAGTCACGTTAAAGTCCCGGCACTCGCCTTTCAAATACTCGGGCCTGTCCAACAATCCCCGTGCCCCCGCCAGTATGGACTGCAAGTGACGTGACGTCATGTAATCACCAACGTACCACTTGGGGGTTCCACGCCGCAGTCTCATCGTCGATGTCGCGTCTTCGTTCCTTATTTTCTGCTCTTCTCACACTGTTTGTTCTTTTCGTCTGCTGCTCTGGTCTTGAAACATACAACGATGCTGTCCATGTCCTTGAGTGTGTGTCTATTTGCTTGCCTTCCTAGGTATTTATTTTCATTTGCTGTCTTGCTTGCTTGTTTGCGTGTGTTTGCGTGTGTTTGCGTGCGTGCGCGCGCGCGCGTGTGTGTGTGCATGCGTATGCATGTGTGTTAGAGTCTGTGTGTGTGTGTGTGTGTGTGTGTGTGTGTGTGTGTGTGAGAGAGAGAGAGAGAGAGAGAGAGAGAGAGAGAGAGAGAGAGAGAGAGAGAGAGAGAGAGAGAGAGAGAGCGAGAGCGAGAATGTCTATACAAGCGTGCGCTGGTGAGAATGTTTCTGCATGTGCATGTGTGAATAAGTGGATATGCACGTGTGCCTGAGTGCATGTGCGTGACTGCTTCTTGTAAGCGAGCACGCGTGCGCAACATTGTTACAATAGCGCGTGACCTCATTCCTGTACGTGTGCGTACGTACATACATGCGTCTCTGTGTTGCTCGTTCTCTCCTCCTCGATAAAAAAATAATCAAACTCTCACTGTCTCTTCCTCTTTCACGCACTCAACTCATTCCTTCTAGTTCCTTCAGTTTTTGTTTATTAGAGTTTGACTGACCATTTAAGTCAGATGCTTTGTTTTGTGTAGTGTTCCTGTTGGTATAGCTCCCTACTCGGTCTGCTCTGCCTCCCTTCAACGCCTCTACCTCGATCTTCTGTTGGGAGTTTTGGCAGCCCCAGGAAGGAAAAAGGGAGTCTTACGATTTCCACGGTGGCATGCAAGACTTCATCTCATTATGACAGAGAAACCTGATTCATCATATTGAGACACGTGTCCGAGTCAACACAAGTGAAAACTGTAGTATGCTTAAACATGACATGATTTTCAGAGGCACTACACTCATTAGTGCTTATTCCCTTCTGCATGCACATTTGGCCTGTAATGTTTTGCTTGTACTGCTGAATTGAAGCTTCGTTGACTTCTTGATTAATTACAGGTCAAAGACGACCATCCTTTTTGTAACTCCAAGACAAAAAAAAGCAACCAATGATAATTGATCCACCAACACCACTTTAAAAACAAAAAACTTCACTGTTCATAGGCTGGACAAGTATTTTCTTCGTAAGGAAATCCAGGGGTCATTTCAGCAGTTCGTCCAAGTAAAACTCTCATGTCTACTAGCAAATTTCTGCTGCGGATCGCATGGGAAACGGTACCAAATCCATATATGGGCATTGGGGAGACGAACGAACGTCCGTGTTACGTGCACGTTACGTTTTGCTTCCCTGTTACTTGGTCTACGTTTTAGGTGTCTGCTTTACTTTTAGTGAATGTGTTCGCTGCATCATAAATGTGTGTGCCGCCCACCATCACCACATCCCGTTCACCGTTGGTATTAAGTGGCTCCCGCAGCCTTAGATGATGAACAATGCAGAATGCTAAACTTGCAGCTAGACTATTGTAGTAATCATCCGTCATCACACTCATCTTCCTCATTTCGAATATTTTTGAAGAACGGTTTAAAGGTTTTTAAAGGTTTTTAGAATTTTTTTAAAATTATTGTTATTCTTTTTTTCGATTCATTTACTTTGTGGGCGCACCCTGCACATGTTTACTTTCGTCGGGAGAAACCCAACCAATGGCATTCGTGTTTCGGAAGCTTCGTCTTCCCATGGACACAACATCATATCATCTTATATGATCCATGGTCTTCCAGAGAGAGACTGTTCTTTCATGAACTCTGTTCACGGACCGAGACTGATCTCCAGAGAGAAGGCCTGATCGTGACTGATTGCTGTCCTTTGATGACAAGCAAGACACAGTGTGACAACCCCCACCCTTCTCTTTGTATCTGTCCGTTTCGATGTCGAGTGAGTGCAGCTTTGCTCCATATCACGGCTGAGGTAATGTATTCTCGTAGACCCTACTGATTTTGTGTTATAGTTAACTGAAAATCCTTAAAATTTCCCCCTCTTCAAAAACAAGGTTGCGAAAAATTTACACAATATTTTTTACTAAGTACGTTTATTCTTAGATTTTCCCCTTTAAATGAATGGCTTTTTGAAGGCCTGTTTGCTGTTGTTTTCTTTTGAGTTGGACGTTGAGATATACAAATCAATAAAGTATGATGGAATTACAATCTCCAAGACTCCCGTCTCCATTGCTGTGCATAGTCCGGTAGGAGGGAGGGAACTCTGCCGTGCGGACAGCGGGATCCGGACGTGTGTGGATTGGTCGTAATTCGTTTGAAAATAAATCGGCTTTTACGGATGGATGGGTTGATGCAATTTTATGGCCCATCAGCCTTTGTAGGCTATTTCAAGCTATTGATCACGAAAAAATCATCGAGAGAGACAGACAGATAGACAGACGGACGGACAGAGAGACGTACAGAGGTAGAGCAAAGACCATACATTACTTAGTAATTATGGTCTTTGGATAGAGTGACAAAGAGAGAGAGAGAGAGAGAGAGAGAGAGAGAGAGAGAGAGAGAGAGAGAGAGAGAGAGAGAGAGAGAGAGAGAGAGAGAGAGAGAGAGAGAGAGAGAGAGAGAACGAACGAACTTTATTTTACAAGGGTAGTGAATTAGGCAGTAGTGCCTTTCTTACAAGATACAAGATACAAGATACAAGATACAAGATACTTTATTGTCCTCATTGTACAAGGACATTCGTTTTGTCGGTGGCAAAAACATCATACATACAAAAACAGAAACGTACAAGAAGTTCAACATTAATTAACTCAATCACATCGCTCAAGTTATGGGGTCAAAACAGAAAGACACAATAAGATAGGACACATTTAGCGCTACATCATAGGCAATTCAATTTAATAGAGAAACATTTTACACCGCAACAAGTAATCACAGAAGGAACAAAAGACACAAGCATGCACATCAAACAATCATCGTCACGCAATCACACATACCCGATCTTCAACCATAACACATGTACAAGCCGCCCCCCCCCCCCCCCACCCATCATGTTCTTCATCCTGCATCACAACACAATCACAGGAAAGACCAACAAGAGACAGGCATGCACATCAACAACCACACTCACACAGCACACATACACGATCATCAACGCATAACGCATGCACTCCCCCCCCCCCCCCCCCCCCCCCCACACACACACACACACACACTCTCACATGTTAATCCTTGTTGTCACAGACATAGTTCACACCATTCATAGTCCTTTCTGTCACAGTTCACAGCACTACAAGTCCTCGTCACTCCTGGTCCCACAGTCACGTCAAGTCTCACAACAATCTTCATGCATACTACCCATTCACCGGGACTCGTTGAAGAGACGGATGGCTGTCGGGAGGAACGAATCCCTCATGCGGTTTGTTCTGGCAGGCCAGCACCTCAGGCGACGTGAGGACTCTCGAGTGGGTTCGCATGACGCGAATGCCTGGTGCAGAGGGTGGCGGTCGTCAGATCGAATCTTGCCCATCTTCCTCAGGGCCACACTGGGGTAGCGATCACTGAGAGGCTGGAGGTCGGAGCCAGTGATGGCGCCGGCTTCCTCCACGACCTTCTCCAGCCTCTCCATGTCGCCCTTCCTCACACTGCTGTGGTAACACAGCTGGTTGAAGGAGACGACGCTCTCAATCGTCGCCTGGTAGAAGAGGTGGAGAATCTCAGGCTTGACGCGGAACTGCCGCAGCTTTCTCAAGAAGAAAAGCCTCTGGTTCGCCCGCTTGCACACGGCGTCCACGTTCGGCGACCAATCGAGCTGGTTATCGATGATGGTGCCCAGATACTTGTAGGTATCAACCATCTCGACTGGTTCACCCTTGATGACGATGGGATCGACCGTGGTCTTGTCTCGTCGAAAGTCCATGATGAGCTCCTTGGTCTTGGTCACGTTCAGCTCCAGGAAGTTGTCGTCGCACCACTTCACCAGTTCCTCCACGGCGTTTCTGTACGCCCTTGAGGCAAAATATTCAAGTGTGGAGAGAGAGAGAGAGAGAGAGAGAGAGAGAGAGAGGGGGGAGGAAGGGAAGAGAGTATGAGACTGAGAGTAAGAGGGGGGAGAGAGAGAGAGAGAGAGAGAGAGAGAGAGAGAGAGAGAGAGAGAGAGAGAGAGAGAGAGAGATGGATGGATGGATGGTGTTTTACGGCCTATCAGCCTTTGAAGGCTATGCAAGGCCACTAAGCACGAAAATCACTTAGAGCATTTTAGAGTAAACGCAATTCAAGTCACGGTGTCCCTAGTCATTCGCCTCTTACGAATCGCGTAGGGAGACGCGGTGGGTCAATTCTTACCCCGAACCTACAGGGGGGGGCCCTGGCACGAAACCCGTTCAGCATTCATTATCAATAGGTGTGAAAACGCCAGTGCCGCAGCCGTGTTCCAGACGCCTGTCACAGCAGTAACATAGCGTCTGTGCAACAGCATGGCAGTCACGATGCACCTGTACCTACGTCCCCTAGGATAAAACTGACCTCCACCCAACACTCTTGCATTTCCAGATCATGATGTTCAGTCAAGCTTTTGACACGAGTTTAGAGAGACAGATCTTTGTACTTGTATGAATATGTCATGGCATCAGCCATGTTAATTGTTATCATGCAGTTTTCTCCAAGAAACTGCAAGATTTTGTGTCAAATCTCTGCGGGAGAGGCGATGGTGACCTAAACAGGGATTGATCGTCATAGATCCATTTTCAAATTTGATATATTCCCATTCTTTGATGTTTTCATTGAAAATGTTTTCTCAATTTGATTTAGTACCAGAGGTCAAGATGACAAACAATGATATTCTGTGCATGCAACAAACTATATTTGACTCACATGCGAAGCAAAAGTGAGTCTATGTACTCACCCGTGTCGTCCGTCCGGGCGTCCGTGAAAAACTTTAACGTTGGATTTTTCTCGGAGACTATTAAGTCTATCAACACCCAATTTGGCATGATGGTGTATGATGACAAGGCCTCAAAAAACATACATAGTGACTTGACCTTGCTTCAAGGTCAAGGTCGCAGGGGCCATAAATGTTGTCTAAAAAACAGCCATTTTTCACATTTTCCCAATTTTCTCTGAAGTTTTTGAGATTGGATACCTCACCTATATATGGTGTATAGGGCAAAGTAATCCTTATCTTTTGATACCAGCTTGATTGACCTTGCTTCAAGGTCAAGGTCACAGGAGCTCTTTAAAGTTGGATTGTATACATATTTTGAAGTGACCTTGACCCTGAACTATGGAAGATAACTCTTCCAAACTTCATAACATTGTAGTACACATGTTATACTTTAATCATGAGACACATTTGGTCCCATATCATCAAGGTCAAGGTCACTTTGACCCTTATGAAATGTGACCAAAATGGGGTAGTGAACCACTAAAAGTGACCATATCTCATGGTAGAAAGTGCCAATAAGCACCATTGTGCTTCCTATGTCTTGAATTAACAGCTTTGTGTTGCATGACCTTGGATGACCTTGACCTTGGGTCAAGGTCACATGTATTTTGGTAGGGAAAATGTGTAAAGCAGTTCTTAGTGTATGATGTCATTGCTAGGTTTGGTTGTTTGACCTTGACCTTGAAGGTCACCTGAAGGTCAAAGTCATGTAAAGGTCAAGCATGTGAGTCGTATGGGCTTTGCCCTTCTTGTTGAGAATTAGAGTGCTGATGACAAACGGAAAATTGAGACTTTATACCTTATATAATAAAAGAGGGTGGTTGCCGGAGTTGGACTGACACTATAGGATTCTTAAAAAGCAATGGTAGAAAACAGAATCACAGTGCAGCAGTGTTTGCCATCATCTGTGGCGTCAAGAAGACAAGATGTTAAAGATTCATAGGATGAATTAGCCATAAAATGCACCATGACAGTAAAGTCTTCCACCCTCCTTGTTTTGTTGACTTTATGTTGTTCTGGTCATCATGCACTTGTAATTACTGACTTGTAAGCACCCTGCATTGTCAACTGTGCAATATGATAATTAAAATCATGTGACTGCCACACATTTTGATTGGAGCAATTCTAGTAGTATTGACTGGAAGTGGAAACTTCAGCCAAGCAATGGCAAGCATCTTACCATATCCTCATGAAGCACATGAGCAATGGGATCCATCATTTTCTGCGTCTTGTCCACTAAGACAGGCAGCATTCATAATGGGAGCTTTCAGGTGCTGTAACATCTGCTATTAAACAGTCTGCCCATAGGCAGCATTCATAATGGGAGCTTTCAGGTGCTGTAAGATCTGCTATTAAACAGTCTGTCCATAGGCAGCATTCATAATGGGAGCTTTCAGGTGCTGTAAGATCTGCTATTTAACAGTCTGCCCATAGGCAGCATTCATAATGGGAGCTTTCAGGTGCTGTAAGATCTGCTATTAAACAGTCTGCCCATAGGCAGCATTCATAATGGGAGCTTTCAGGTGCTGTAAGATCTGCTATTAAACAGTCTGTCCATAGGCAGCATTCATAATGGGAGCTTTCAGGTGCTGTAAGATCTGCTATTAAACTGTCTGTGTCCATAGACAGCATTCATAATGGGAGCTTTCAGGTGCTGTAAGATCTGCTATTAAACAGTCTGTCCATAGGCAGCATTCATAATGGGAGCTTTCAGGTGCTGTAAGATCTGCTATTAAACAGTCTGTGTCCATAGGCAGCATTCATAATGGGAGCTTTCAGGTGCTGTAAGATCTGCTATTAAACAGTCTGTCCATAGGCAGCATTCATAATGGGAGCTTTCAGGTGCTGTAAGATCTGCTATTAAACAGTCTGTCCATAGGCAGCATTCATAATGGGAGCTTTCAGGTGCTGTAACATCTGCTATTAAACAGTCTGTCCATAGGCAGCATTCATAATGGGAGCTTTCAGGTGCTGTAAGATCTGCTATTAAACAGTCTGCCCATAGGCAGCATTCATAATGGGAGCTTTCAGGTGCTGTAAGATCTGCTATTAAACTGTCTGCCCATAGGCAGCATTCATAATGGGAGCTTTCAGGTGCTGTAAGATCTGCTATTAAACTGTCTGCCCATAGGCAGCATTACTGTTTTCCATCCATCCATCCAAATATGCATCAGCTCAATGTATTATGTCCCCTTGTGTAAATCCCCACCCTCTTCCCCATATCCCCCCCTTACTGCCTAGCAAAAAAAGAACACCAGCTCTCCAGTTTTCCAACTTGAACTCACTGTTCTAAATTTATTGACCATGTTAGAATCAATAGGCAGCTCTGCTTCAAGGTCCTCACTTTTCCTGATCCTGTTTTACTTCTAGATGCATTTCCTTTACCTGTCGTTGAGGAGACTAAGTTTCTTGGAATCCTATTCGACAGGCGTTTAACTTTTATACCGCATCTTAAATATTTACGTATCAAATGTACCAAGGCACTCAACCTATTGAGAGTTGTTGCTCACTCCCACTGGGGAGGAGGTAGCAGTGTTTTAATACTACTCTATCGTGCCTTGGTACGCTCCAAACTAGATTACGGTTGTTTTGTGTATGGGTCAGCTCGCAAGTCGTACTTGTCGATGCTTGACCCAATCCACCATCAGGGTTTACGATCGGTCCTCGGTGCCTTTCGCACCTCTCCTGTGGAGAGTTTATATGCGGAGGCGCGCGAGCCTCCACTTCATTTACGTAGGCGGAAGCTCGCGTTACAATACATCGTTCGTGTAGGTTCCAACCCGACAAATCCTACTTATCATTGTGTTGTCCGACCAAAGTTTCCACACCTTTACGCGGCCAAACCCAACTGTGTCCCCCCGCTGGGGATACGAATTGGGAAGGATATCGCGGCGGCAAATGTTCAGATGGACAATTTTTTTACCTATCCTTTATATCTGTCACCGCCGTGGCTCATGCCTGAACCTGTTATTTTACTTAATCTAGCGAAATTTTTCAAGAGTGCTGCCCTCGCTCACATGTACAAGAGTGCATTCCGGGAAATTTTATTTACACATGCACATTTTTACCCACTTTATACAGATGGTTCTAAAGATGGAGATCGTGTGGCAGCAGCTGTTGTTGCCCGCGAAACCGTCTTGCGCTTTCGCCTTCCGGATGGGACTTCGATCTACTCTGCAGAGCTTAGTGCACTTGAGGCCGCTCTTGGCGTAGTCCAGAGCAAGAGACTGCCACGAACCCTTGTTGTCTCTGACTCGTTATCGGCCTTACAGGCTCTGCGGGGTAGGGAAATTTCCCATCCTTATTTGTTTGGTATTTTTGTTCATCTGTGTCGACTACAGTGTGGGGGTGCTGAGGTCGTCTTCTGCTGGGTCCCTAGCCATATGGGCATCCCGGGGAACGAGAGAGCAGATCAGGCTGCCAAGTCTGCTCTCTCCCTTCCCATGTCCCCGGGCAGGATCCCGGCGGGCGATCTGGTACCTCGAGTTACTAACTACATTTTAAATCTGTGTCAGTCCGACTGGGACGGCAAGATACATAACAAACTTCATGACGTATCTTCTGTGTGGGGTGAGCGACTCTCCCCCACATCGCTGACGAGAAGAGAGGAAGTTGTGCTCTGCCGTTCCCGGATCGGCCATTCTCTTCTGACCCACTCCTATTTGTTGCGGTCGGAGCCTCCACCGGAGTGCCACACCTGCCAGTGCAGGCTCACCATGCGGCACGTTCTGGTGGAGTGCCCTCGACTGGCTCATCTACGGAGTGGGTCGAGCAGTCTGTCTGACTTTTTTAAAGACCCTTTAGCTGTGATAAAATATTTGATAGATTCTGAGTATTATTCTCGTTTATGAGTGGTACTATGTCTTAATTGTTTTCGATATTTCTCCACGTACCTCCTCTGAGGTCTTCCTTTAATTGCATTTTTTAATAAGGGAAAGTATGTTGTGGCCTTGTATGGCCTTCACGGCTGATGAACCCTTGGGCTCCATCCACCTATTCTTTAGTGTTTTGTAAATGACAGGGACATTGAGGTGTGAAATTTTCCCCTATCACCCATTATGAGTCTTCATGTTTGAAGGCTCTTCGCAGCCTTGCTGGCTGGTGGGCAGTGAGACTCGATTTAATTGATTTCATGTCACTGGTTAGATGGACTGTATAAGAACTCACTGTTGAGAAGAGTTTTAATTCTTTGTTAAAGATGGGTGTTTCTTAATGTTGTGGCCTTATATAGCCTACAAGGCTGATAGGCCCTTAAACTCCATCCATCCATCCATCCATCCATCCATCCATCCTCACTTTTAGCTGGGAGATTTAGAGGAAGCAGCTTAGGCTTAGCCTAGAGCTAGGTTGGTATGAGAATGGCAGCAAGGGGCTGAGAAGGGATGCATGAGACATAGTACGTCATCGTGGCTGGGTTTCATGAACAAAGACATAGGAAGGGCATGGTCCAAGATGGTTGCAGGCTTAGTGGTGGCTGACCAGTCCAATATCTATTGGACAGGCAGATCCAACCAGCGTGGACATATCTTTAGTGCCAAAGCAATGGAGTTATAAGGTGGAATTCAGTGTGTACAGTAGTGGCCCCACCCCCCCATTACATCCAGGGTCTATCTGGCATGACCCACCACAGCTGGACTGGAGACAGCGGTCTGCGGGTATTAGGATCCAGGGTCTATCTGGCATGACCCACCACAGCTGGACTGGAGACAGCGGTCTGCGGGTATTAGGATCCAGGGTCTATCTGGCATGACCCACCACAGCTGGACTGGAGACAGCGGTCTGCGGGTATTAGGAGTAACACCAAACTGTCCTTGTCCTAGAAGGATTACATTATACATTAGGCATTACACTCAAGCACAACTTCTGACGTTGTCCTAACCCTTCCCTGCCTTCTGGAGAGGAAAACTCTTTCCTTCATCACACAACACTGATCTTCTTTTGGGTATCATTCTCCCTTTTAGTTGATGCATCCTTCAAATTATGAGCTTAGTGACACAACTGTGAGAGCATGAAGTAAGTATGAAAGATATCCATTTGACATACATTTGTCATCAACCACGATATCCAAGTAGATTCAGAAGAACACATACAAGTATCAATATGTACAAACAAAGAATGTCCAGTAATAACATCTTTGGAAATGATTTATCAATAATCACACTGGTAGAGGGAAAATACCAAATATTTCTCAAACCTGAGTAAATGCACGCTCAAGTTCATGTTACAAGAGAAAGAGACTGCTCACTAGACAACACTTAAGACATTTTGTAAGTACATCAAGGCTAGAAATGGCTGGTAACAGTACATGAAAATTAACCCAGACATACAGTAGTGTACTTGCTGAAGGTACGGCCATGGTTTGATGAGTCTACATGTAATTTAGTCTCCCCACTCTTGCACTTCAGCCAATGCCCTATCAAAATTCCCCCTTTCATCATTTCCAAACCTAACCTTCAAAATCAGCACCTCATTATGAACTAAATCACTGTAAACTAGAAAGAAAATCTTTACTGACAGAAGCACATCATATGATCATTCCATGCCTATGAAAATGTTCTTGTACAATTGACAAAATCTATAACATAAATGAAGACGGAGCATTTTTTAGTTGCAAGGTTGAATTGCAATTGACAAACTACAATGCCTTGACCACACTGTTATTTATTGTAACTTTACACAATAAAATGAGTACGACAACATACAAAGCCTCATTTGTGGGGCACAGTTGGTTTTCAAATAAAGAAATCTTAAGAGTAAAAACCAAAAAAAGTTTAATAGGACAGAAAATAAAGGGTTTCACATATAGACTTCTCCTGCATTGGGTAGCTTTGTAGCAATGCCCTGATGCAAAAGCTTGCGCTGCAACTAATCCATTCACAACAACCTGGCTGCTCTACGCAACTTTTTTCATGGTTTTCCAACTGTAGTTGAGGACTGGCAACATGGAGACTTTGGCAAAATCCAGACTGCCACAAACTCATTGCCAACGAAAAGCATTGTAAATGGACGAATAAAAAAACTCGGAATCAAGCTCCATTTCTTGCCTCCAACTCCTCGCATCTGCTACACTCAAGAAACTGCAACACGTCCAGGCTTGATATAGTGTGCCAAGAATTATACAGCATCTATGTCTGAATAGGAAGAATGGATTGCAACCCCAGCTCTAGTCCAGTAAGTGCAACTAGATCAATATCATTCCCAAGGCCTGGAGGGTTCCTAAAGCAGAACCAAAACCCTTCAAGGGATAGACGGAAATGTCAGGATCTCAGGTGAGGACAGAATCCCCCATCTCCGGGTATAGGTCTCCATCAGGGGAGCAGAGAAGACAGGTGTTTACTAGACAGGAACTTCCTTGTGTCAAGCATGTTGCATCAACATTGGTAACACCTTTTTTTCAGATCCACTACTAAGAGAGATAGCTCGAGATCATGTCAACATTTTTTTCTATATAGCTATGCCCATCAAAACTGATTACTTTTATTTCTTTCAGAGTTTCAGATTATCTCTGATGACTTGAAGTCAAGCTCCGTTTCTATCAATACAGTTGTGCCAAAATACTGCAAAAGAAAAGAGATGTATGACATGGGCTTTTCATCACTGGTCAACTTTGTCAAATCCAAGACACATAGTTCAATATTCCGTGTCAACATGCTTTAACAGTGCTCAATTCCTCAGTGTTGATGATAATCTATAGCTAAAGCTTGAACCTTGCTACATCACCAAACATCTAAAGCAGCAATGCCTGTTGGTACCAATAGATATTGTTTTGCAAACATCCTCACTGCAAAAGTTTTCCATTATTTTAAAGTTAATGTTTACATCTGAGGTGACCGAAAATATAGCCATTCCATGAGATATGGGCAACCAAACAAGACAGTGGTACAAATGGGTCATTTTGGATAATGGTGCATGTTAAAGGTGAACAATGAAATTTTCTGATCAAGTGGTAACACGGAGACGAGGTTTTACATGGAGAAAATGCAGTTCTGTAGTTGAGACTATGGTCAAGATGACTAAAACCTGAGGAGGCTGTCTTTCATTGCAATCATTTAAAACTTGCAGTTCCTCTGCCAGGATCCAAAGCAATGTTTTGACAGAAATGCATACCCAGCACTGACTCTCAAGCGTTGTATCCTACATTTGGAGTCGTCTGAAAAACTTGGTCTTTCACAAATATGCCATGCAATGTTTTGACAGGAATGCATACCCAGCACTGACTCTCAAGCGTTGTATCCTACATTTGGAGTCGTCTGAAAAACTTGGTCTTTCACAAATATGCCATGCAAGGGATTGACAGAAGAAAAAAAATTTCTTAGGCAGGGGCCCAACTTGTGTAATTCCAGTTACTTACAAGTATCTAACCAAGATTCCCACTGGCGGGACAGACAGTCTAGCAGATAACATCACCTGAAATGTTGGTCTCCAGTGCCATGCTGCCTTGTGATAGGCAGGCCATGCATTCTGATAGATGATAATGACTCTTTTTTGTGTTTGAAAATATTGTCATTCACCTGATGACAAAGGTGTCCACAAACATCCCCAAAACTGCTCAACATTGAACAACACAACAAAAAGCACAGAAAATGAATGTAAATCCTCTATGCAAAGCTACATTACCGATGCTTTGCCACACATTCGATTATTAATTCAATGGATCATAGCAACATCAATGTTTAAAACAACAATCATTTCAACTTTACAAATGCATTACTTTCACTGCAAGCTTTCAACACACATTTCCATGCTTATGACAAGTAATGAGTTTTAACACATTTCTCTGACAAATTCTGACTGCCTGTACTGACTGACAGGAGAACACAAAGAATGAGTTTTGTTTTTCAGAATATTCCAAGAGTTTTGATGACAAATGGACAATTTCAAGATTTGACTGAAATCAGTATGTGTATGCTGTGGATTGCATAGGCAGACCTGACGCTGTTGCTCTCAAGTCATTTAGTGAGGCTGCACTTCAGATGAGCTGCTATAATACACAGTGAATTCTTCCAGCCACATGCCTGATGCACAAACCACCCATCCCTCTCTCCTCTCACTCTCTCCTTTCTGACCCATCATACTCACCAATCTTAAACAGACATCTTTAACCATGTCAACCAAAGACAAATAAATGAGTGAACATTCTGCACATTCATTACTTAAGCAGCATGATACAAAAATTTATAAATCAATGCATCAATCAACCTATCTACAGAGCAATCAATCCTCTGGCGACAAAGAATGTGCAAGGTTGGCTAATTGCAAGATCAAATCAGAATGTCCATTTTTTAATGGACTCTTTTCACTTCTGGATTTGCACTACCCTTGCAACTTCTGGAAATGAGTCAGTGGCAACAGGCACCATGGCTGGTGTTGGAACTCCACGCCAAGCAGTAGGGATTCCAGCCCTACTCATGTCTGGGTTCAAATGTGCATCCAGTCTAGAGGGGCAGACACACACCACAATTCATCCAAATCATGACCCATGTACTCCCACCACGCAGGATTAGGAAATTCAACAAAAAATTCTCAGACATCAAGAGCTGTACACTTGTTTTTTTTCTTCTTCTTTCTGTTTGTTTGTTTTTCCTTTTGGTACAAGTTCTAGTTTCTTGAATGTTAGGCATAACACAGATCAAATGTATCTCGCTCCTCCTTTGATGTGGAATCTGAAAAGCAGGTAGGCCATAGAGTGCCCCCTAAACAGGGCTACACTACTAGGAAGTCCTTCAGTAAGGTCAGTCTTCGTTTCTCTGCCACATCCATCTGGTTTTCCAGATCCTGCAAAGGCAAGAGGGGCTCATATCAGCGCGGATGGAGAGAGCTTGACATGCTGTGCATGGCACCAAGGACTGAAGGACATCCACAATATCACAGTGGCAATCTCTAGCATGTCAAAGACTCCCAAGTACCTCATGCAAAGGGAATGTTGTTTCTGGACCAACAGTGATGGCTGATGTGAACCATCGGATCTGTTACTAGCACATGAAGAATGAATGACAGTTTGGTTCTCATCCATAGCCAAAGAACTATCCTTTTTTTAAACAGCAAGAAGAAAGAAGGAAGAAAGCAAAACCCTGAACACAAGACAGCTGGTTTCATTTATCCTAACACATTGAATGAATTTTAATTACAGCTGACAGGGCATAAGCAGAGTGGATTCCAACAGGACTCACCCCTCGGTCCGTGATTTCCGCTCTCTCCACTTTCCAGGACAGGTTCTCCACCTCAGCCTCCAGCTGTGCTTGCTGGTACTCAAACTGCAACAGATCACGGCATTCAACTCCAGCCGATACCAAAATGGAGGTAGTGTGAGAGCCAGGTAGAGTGACTGGTAACTAGTCCTTGGATCTCACGTCATACTTGTCCACTCACACAAGCTGTCATTACTGTAGTTACTACTGTCCTTAGATCTCATGCAATACATATGTCCACACTCACACAAGCTGTCATTACTGGTCTTTACACTGAAAAATCCTAACTCCACTTTTTAATTGTAGTATACGCAGCCCTTCAATATGAGGATTATGGTGGACACATCTGCTCCCCTTTTCTCAATAAACCAAATCCAGTGATCGTGGTTCTCAACATGGCATCACAGCCTTGCAAACCACAGTCTGATGGAACTGAATTCCATTTCTAATGCTCAAGCAAATGAACGGCAAATTCTCTCCACTTACCAGGTTCTTCTTCATGCCCTTGTCCAGATAGTAGGCATAGGGGTAGGTGTACTGCAGCGTGTATCGGCACTGCAAGCAAAACATGTCCATGATGATGGACAGGCATTCCATACAGCATATATGGATGACAACCATGCAAAGACATGCAGTCATGGAGAGTAAGGGGGGTAGAGGCGGCGGAATCATCCGACACTAAGAACACATGAAATGCTCATGTCTAAAAGCTGCACACCAGACTGACTTGACAACTTCACATTTACGAGCGGGATTTGTGTGCGCACACAGGAATGTCCATGTGTTTGCATGCACACACATTCTCTCTCACACACACATACACACACACACACACACACACACACACACACAGTTAACAGCTTTAAAGAATTCTCTTCTTACAGACACTTCATTAACTTGCTGTTCATGTAAGAGACGGAATTTATCTCAATCAATGAAGTGAGCAACCAAATTAGTTGTAATTCAAGACCGGCCACTCTCTTTCTCCCACACATTTGAAACTTTTGACAGTCTGATGAAGCCTACTTTCAGTTTGTTGCTATACTCCTTTTGTTTTGTCATCTCTAATAGGTGGCTAGTTTGTCTAATGAAGAGCTCCACTTCTCAGTTCTCAAATTCTCTCACAGATTTCATGCCATCACTCCTAGAACCATCAGCGCGATGGCACACATGGCAGTCAGAGAGGGGTGTAAGAGGTGGGACAGAAATGGGTCCAAAAACAACAGACAGGGCAGTGAGTAAGAGAGCACTGAGGCTACACAGGAACAAGTGGCAGGCCTACCTTCTTCAGGAGGGCTGCAGCATCCAGCAGATATTGCCAGTCAATCCAGGTTCCCTCATTGTTCATCACCTTCTCCTGGATACGAGCAGTTATCTTCTCGAGCGTTTGCTCCTCCAGCTTCAGTGACTTTGCGTGGTTCTCCCACTGGAGCAGATCAATGATTTTAAAAAAAGGGTGACGACCATGGAGTCTAGATCTCATGTTTGAAAAGTATCAAATTTCTGGCCCGAACATTCCTTGAACTTAGCTCTTCAGTTCTCAAGTTTACAAAAAAAAGTCCTCGGCCTAACAGTTGCATTGCAGCAACACTGGGGGAAAAAAGAAGAAGAAACAAGAAGGGCAAAGCCCATACGACTCACATGCTTGACCTTGACCTTTACATGACCTTGACCTTCAGGTGACCATCAAGGTCAAGGTCAAACAACTACACCTAGCAATGACATCATTCACTAAGAAATGCTTTACACATTTTTCCTACCAAAATACCTGTGGCCTTGACCCAAGGTCAAGGTCATCCAAGGTCATGCAACACAAAGCTCTTAATTCAAGACATAGGAAGCAAAATGGTGCTTATTGGCACTTTCTACCATGAGATATGGTCACTTTTAGTGGTTCACTACCCCGTTTTGGTCACATTTCATAAGGGTCAAAGTGACCTTAACCTTGATGATATGTGACCAAATGTGTCTCATGATGAAAGTATAACATGTGCCCCACATAATTATTAAGTTTGAAACAGTTATCTTCCGTAGTTCAGGGTCAAGGTCACTTCAAAATATGTATACAATCCAACTTTGAAGAGCTCCTGTGACCTTGACCTTGAAGCAAGGTATGCCAAACTGGTATCAAAAGATAGGGCTTACTTTGCCCTATATACCATATATAGGTGAGGTATCCAATCTCAAAAACTTCAGAGAAAATTGAGAAAATGTGAAAAATGGCTGTTTTTTAGACAACATTTATGGCCCCTGCGACCTTGACCTTGAAGCAAGGTTAAATCACTATATGTGTTTTTTGAGGTCTTGTCATCATACACCATCATGCCACATTTGGTATTGATAGACTTAATAGTCTCCGAGAAAATTCCAACGTTAAAGTTTTCGGACGCCCGGACGGACGAAACGGGTGAGTACATAGACTCACTTTTGCTTCGCATGTGAGTCAAAAAAGCAAGGTGGGAAGTCCACGCAGAAAAAGTGATCTTTTGTCACTGCAATGTAATCCTGATGCAGGAGATTTCCACTTAGAAAAAAAAATGCACAGAAATGATGTGCAATTACTCATCAGTCAAACCATGTCCATCATGCCATAGTAGTGGGCCTCTGTTGGCAGTGTCTGACCATGGATCCTGACCCTGGAGTTGCTACTGGGTTGCAGTCTGCGTGACTGCGTGACCCAATCCTGGAGTGGCAGTCTTCATCACAGTGATTGCACTAGAAGGTGCTGACGTCACCATGGTGTACATGTATTGTGTGCTTAGACTTTCAAATGCATCTCTCCTCCTCTCCAGAGTCTCATCTCTCCCTCTAATGATGCCAACAGACATTAAATTACAGAAGGAGATGGAAAATGGCCCTCTGGCTTGTGCAGGCTGATAGGTGACTAGAGGAAGCTTCACTTCTCCAGCTTGTGACTGCCACTGCACTCCAGAGGCAATATCTTTCCCAAATGAAGTCACAAAATGATTCCATTTTCTTGCAGCCTAGGATAAAACCAAAGCATTTGAAGTGCTTCGGTTACATCATGACCCGAGCACGGTTTCTCCCTCTGTCTAAATTGCACAACATCATGCATCGATTGTAAAGTAAGTGGTGTGATGCTGCATACAGTATACATACCCTCTCATAGTAGAAGAGGTATTTCTTCAGCGCCTCTCGGGCTTGCACATGGACAGATTCACTGGCAATGTTGGGGTTCTCCTTGTAGCGACTGCATTCATAGTACTCACTCCCGTGTGTTTTCCAATCTGCAAACAGCAAGCATGCAGACTACTTGCATCCCTCCACTACAAGCATTATCACTATCAGTAAGTGCTGATGGAGAAACCAGTCAGTGAGACCACACCCTGACAGAGCTGGTGAGAATAGTTATCCCAACAGCTCAGAACTAAGAAGGTAAAAAGATAAAGGTAAAGGTGTGGTTTTATACGGCAACTCATCCCCCATGTCTGGGTCTCAAACCACTTTACACTTTACCCCCTGTTCACTGGGCCGCTTGATCAATTCTTTGCTAGTACCGCACGACAAATATAGTGACAGACATTTAAGAAGCACACAATCAGGTACCAGCATCAACTCCACTCCCTGGGGAGTATTCCAACTGGCACTTGGCTGCATACAAGGGTTAATTGCACTACAATTTGCCAATATTGCCCTCTCAGGTACCCCGTTTTACTCCTGGGTGGGGAGAACTAAAGAACTGGTGAAGACTTCAAATGCAGAGAATTCAGGAATACAGACGCACAAGACACCACACTATTTCTGTGGAGCATTTGCTCTATGTAAATATCTCTTGAAAGTCTCTCGCTAGCAGCCATGGGATTCAGCTGATGAGGTGGCCTCAAGCTGCTCCAGCTCAAGTTCCACTTTGACTTCTTTTTTTAAAACTATGCATGCATGCAAGATGTTCTGAATGAAGTGTGGAGACATCAATTTACTACAGTGCAGACAACAATGGAATCATCTGTGAAGAACATCTACACCTACCTCCAAGGCACATCCAGCAGAAATCATACTTGCACTTTGAACACTGCTGCAAAACCAGAGACACAAAAAGTCAGTAACTCCACGGATACTCTCACCATTGCTAAAACATGGTATAACGTTTTTGTGAGAAGCTCTTAATTAATTAAATCCAAAACACTGTTTCATATCTGCTGGGCAGCCAAGCTACATCATCTTGTATTCACAATTACTGCATGTCATGTACATCATGTAAGTCATATGCATCATTTTTACAATACACGTATAAGGAAGGAATAAAAATTGCAATATTACAATATGTAGCTCTGTTCATTTGACAGTTTCATTTCCACTGGCTACAAGATGCCAAATTGTATAATGCCTCCCAAATATATATCAATAAGTCATATACATCATTTTAAGAATAAAAATACAAGGAAGAAATAAAAACTGCAATATCATGGAGCTCACACCATTTGATGGTTTCATTTCCACGTTAGAAGATGCATGTTTTCCCTCCAACTTACCAGTAGACAAACCAGTGATATACGACCTATTGACCTCGAAAAAAGAATTAGCATAATTCATACCCACACGTGCCTGCCTGCAACGGCCAATCTGCTTGGTCGAGACATGGCGCTAGGGACGCCACGAGCAAAGGGAGGTAACTCCCAGTGCGCCGCGTCACCACCCGCCAGGTACAAATAGCGCAGGCAGAGCACGTTCCATCTCTTTGACTTTTTTCGCTGGCACTGGAGTCATGTGCTAGGGATTACCTCGGGTCACTTGTGATTTAAGGAGTTGGCGTTCCTTCGCTGAGGCTTGAGGGAAGTACTGCGTGCCGCTGTTGGCGTCTGTTGGCGCTTGTTGTGTTACGTTTTGAATTTGTTCGCCTGGTAAATTTGAGTGCTCGCCCCGCTGTTCTGTTGTATTGGCGTGCCTTTGTTTTATCAGGCTAGGTCGGCTTGCTCGCGTGTTCGTTGCTTTGCTTGCCGTCGCGTTAGTTTTGTGGGGTGGTGTGTGTTCGCTCTTTCGGCGTCGGTGTTTTCTCTACGAAAACACCGGGCGCCTGTCATGGCGGATTTTCCCCACGTGGGTCGTGAGCGAGATAATGGAGTCGACACTGCTGGGGCAGCGAGGTCGGGAGCGGGGGGGTGTACGCGCTTATTACGAACGCGTGACCCTACTCGTCTTTCTGCCTCGTCGTCCTTGCGTAGGTCGGCTTCGTGTGCGGCTGTGTCTTTGCCTGTGGTGGCAGGGATAGTGGCGGAAGATTTGGTTTCGGCCGCGGCTGTTAATGTTGCCGCCACGCGGGCTATGGCGACGGGCTCCGCGGGGGCTGGGGAGGCGGTTGTTTTCTCTGCTGGGGGGAGTGAGCTCTCGGGCTTTTTCGGCTCGCGGCCTCCTTCCTCTGGCGAGGTCTCCCCCATGCCTATGAGACAGGAGTATTCTGATGTCTCCTCTCCCGGTGGGTCGGTTGTTTCTCGTCGGTCAGACCGCGAGTTTTGTTTTGGTTTCAGTCCTCCGCACCTCGTGTCCGGCTGGTCGGGTCATCCTGGTCAGCCTGAGGCCGGCCTTGCCCAGTTTTGTGGTGCCTGTACAAACCTTTCTCCTGGGCAAGTGTGCGAGGAGGTTGGGCCGGACGGGGACGTTTCGTGCGCTTCGATGGGGCCCACTCCCACCCTCTCGGAAGGTGCTGTGCTACGGCACTCTGACGGCAGGCGTTCCCGCTCTCCCCTCAGGTCGAGCTTGGACGGGTACGTATGGTCCCCTGTGCCCCGCCCTTGTGATTCCGAAAGGATGAACGGGGCGGCGCGGCACCCCCACCATGCTCCCGCGAGGTCGAGCTCTACGGTGGGGCCACGGCGGAGCGTTGATCCCGGCCATTCAGCTGACACTGTTTGGTCCGGTGAACATGCCGCCCCCCGCCTCGGGCGGTTCCCTGTGCCCCGCCCCTGTGATTCCGAAAGGATGAACGGGGCGGCGCGGCACCCCCACCATGCTCCCGCGAGGTCGAGCTCTACGGTGGGGCCACGGCGGAGCGTTGATCCCGGCCATTCAGCTGACACTGTTTGGTCCGGTGAGCATGCCGCCCCCCGCCTCGGGCGGTCCCCTGTGCCCCGCCCCTGTGATTCCGAAAGGATGAACAGGGCGGCGCGGCACCCCCACCATGCTCCCGCGAGGTCGAGCTCTACGGTGGGGCCACGGCGGAGCGTCGATCCCGGCCATTCAGCTGACACTGTTTGGTCCGGTGAGCATGCCGCCCCCCGCCCTGTGCGGTTCTCTGTGCCCTGCCCCTGTCCTTCCGAGAGGTGGAACGGGGCAGTGCAGTATTCCCACCACGCTCACGCGAGGTCGAGCTCTTCGGTGGGTCCACGACGGAGGGTTGATCCCGGCCATTCAGCTGACGCTGTCTGGTCCGGTGTTCACGCCGCTCTTCTTCCCGTACGGTCTTCTGTGCCCCGCCACTGCTCTCCCGGCAGGTCGAGCAGGGCAGCGAGGCATTCTCACCGCGCTCCCGCGAGATCGAGCTCTGAGGTGGGGCCGCGGCAGAGCGTTGCTTCCGGACATTCAGCAGACGCTGTTTTGTCCGGTCAGCACGCCGCCCTCCTTCCTGTGCATGCCCATGTACCCCAACCCCGTGCTTCCGAAAGGTTGACGGGGGCGGGGAGGCGCAGGCAGGCGTCCGTTTTCTTCTCTGACTCCGGGGTCATCGACTGTGTTTCTCCTGGCAGGGAGACGAGTCTGGGACAACCAGTTCAGAGCCCAGCGAGTTGGCACGCTCGGTCCTCGGACTGTGGCGCCACTGCGGCTGCGGAAGAGAGGTGGGACGTTGGGTCGGCAGACCAAGGTTCCTATCGCTCTCTGTCTGTGGACGGTTTCGTTGAGGGACCGCTGGATGAGCAAGAGGTGCGGGACGGTTCTCCGGTCTCTGGGGGACTGGGGAAATCGGGGTTGGATCTGCTGCGGACGCATCGTCAATCGGTGTTGGCTTCCATGGCAGCCTTTACCTCGGACGTGGGTCAGCGGGCAGTCCCTTCCTCTTTTGCTTCTTCCCTTTCCCGCTTGGAGGGATTCATGGAGACTGGTCCTCCGGTGCAAGTGCCAGAGTTGTTGTTTTCGGCAGACATGTTGGCCCGGGCGTCGGTGATGGATTGCGGCTTACGCTCGGGGAATCCTAAGTTCTGTATGGGTAAGGTTCCTGGTGACGTGTCGGAGCTCGCGACTTCCTTTCCGTGGTCTGGGACTGTCTCTACCCCGGACGTTTTTCGGCCTGCAGACGTCCCTTGGCTTTTCTCGCTTCCGGACGAGCGCCTTCCCTTTCAGGCTGTGTCCCGCCCTGGTCCGCGTGACCTCTCCCTCCTGGGGGCGGCGAGTGACGCGCGAGGGGTGGGGACCAAGGTTCCGGATGTGAACTTTGATTCTCGGTCTTTTGCGCATTTAGAGAGGGCGTCGTCTGAGTGTGTCAAGGGCTGCGCCATGCTTGGCACTATCCTGGCCACTTTGACCCCTTCCATTGCCGTCCGCCACGAGGGAGAGGCGGGCCCGTTTCAGTTGCTTCCTCCTCATGAGGTCGATCAGGAGGCGGGTCGGGAGTGTGATCTTCGCTCTAGATCACACCTATTCCCTTCTGGCGTCTCTGGCGCTTCATATGCGTGGTCAACTGGCGGGTATGGCGAGGGATCGCATGCTATCGGCGACAGCCTTTCGGGACGTGGAGCTTCGGCAGCTGCGCTCTCTGTCCCTGGTGTCGCACTCCATGTTTCCCTCGGACCGGCTCGAGGAGTGTGTGCGGCGCATGGTGACCGATGCCAAGGATCGGGCCATTTCTTTCGCGTCGCTAGCTCGCACGCCTGCCGCTTCGCTGGCGCCAGGGCCGAGTTCGCGAAAACGCCCTAGGCGTTCTCTGGGGCGTGGGGCCTTTTCTTCTTCGGAAGGGCAGGCTCAGGCTGCTTCGGCGTCTCAGGCTCCGGGGGGGCAGTCTGGTGGGGGTGGGGGTGGCGGTTCGCTCCCGACACCCCTCCCCGTAGGGGGCGGGCGTGCTCAGGCACCCCGTCACTCAGCTCCCCGGGGGCGTGGGTTCGGTTCTCGGGGAGGCGGTCGGGGTAGGGGTTCTAACCCCTCCTCTCGTCGACCGGGTTACTTTCAGTAGTGCCCTCCCGCTGCCTCCTTCATGGCCCTTGTCTCAGTGTCACCCGCGCAGACAGGGCTATGTGGTGGGTAGCTCGGGGGGGGCACGACCCATCCAGAGGGCTGGGGTTCTATTGGGAGAAGGGGTTGCCCCATCCTCTCCTCTAGGGGTAGGGCTGAGCTCTCCGGCGGGCGCATGCGACTGTCCCGGGGGTCTGTGCCTTATGCCTGCTTTATCTCCTCAGATTACAGTTCCTTTTTTAGACGAGTCTGTTTCTCACGTCGAGCTCGCGGGTGGCTCAGGGAATTCTCGTCTTCTTTCTGTGGCTTCTCGCGCCAGGGGCACGGTTGTCGGTGCGGCCTCGGTCGTGTGTACTCGGTCCTCACTCAGTGTGGAGGCGACTGATCGAGTGGCGACGATCGCTCGGGGGTTAGCGCAGCGAGGCGTTTCCCGCGAGTCTGTTTCGCTGGCTCTCCGGCATCGCCGGGAGAGCACTACTCGGAATTATAACGCGAAGTGGGCAGTTTGGGTACGGTTTTGTCAGGCTCGTCCTCACCCAGTTGACCCACTACGTCCTTCTGCGTGTCTTTTGGCTGATTTTGTTTCTCACTTGTTCCGTACTCGTTCTCTGTCTTACGCCTCCCTCTGCAATTATCGTTCGGCGGTGACGAATACCATCAAGGCTGCTCGTGGGGTTGACGTTTCCTTCCTGTCAAACGACCCTACTGTCAGGCAGGTGTTGGATGGTATTCGGAATGAGTTTCCACGTCGTCAGATTTCTCCTCCTCTGTGGGATGTGTTTTTGATTTTGCGTTTTCTCTCTAGTTCGGTGTTCGAACCCATTGGTGCTTGTTCATTCAAACGGCTTACTCAGAAGACTGTTTTTCTGGTTATGCTAGCTTGTGCGCGTCGGATCGGGGAAATCCACGCTCTGAGTGGTTTACCTTCGGATATAGAGTTCACCGGGGGGGACGAATCGTGCATTCTGTCTTTTCTGCCGGAGTTTCGGTGCAAGAATCAGGACTCTCTTTCCGACTGTCAGAGCATCGAGATTAAGGGGCTCTCTTCTATTCTCGATCCTAGCGATGCTGACTGTGTGAACTGTCCGGTGCGTGCACTCAAATGTTACCTGGCTCGAACTCAGTCCCGTCGTCTTCGGAAGCGGAGACTGTTTCTGCCCCTTACGCGTCGTCACGCTGAGGTGTCAAAAACGTCAATTTCTTGCTGGATACGCATTTTGATTACGGATGCGTACAAGAATGCGTTGCTTGAACCTCCTGCTGGTGCCTCTCGGACTCATGAACTCCGCAAAGTGGCCACCTCAGTAGCGTTTGCCAAAAATGTCTCGTTGGCTCACCTTATGAGGGCGGCTTTCTGGCGCAGTGAGTGTGTGTTCACACGCCATTACCTGCGTGATGTTCAAGTTCGTCGTGTCAACGATACCTTTGGCATCAACAAGTTGGTTGTTGCGGGTTCGGCTCTTCGTGTTTGATGGTGAGTGGTTTATTTTGGTTTGGGGTTTATGCACAACCCGCCTCCCATTGCTGGGCAATCATATCACTGGTTTGTCTACTGGTAAGTTGGAGGGAAAACTTGAAGAAATTTAAACTAATTTCTATGTTTTCCTGACATACTTACCAGTAGACAAATTACTGTCCCACCCACCTCCCCGTTTGTGCATTGCTGAGTCTCAGCTTTGTCAAAGAGATGGAACGTGCTCTGCCTGCGCTATTTGTACCTGGCGGGTGGTGACGCGGCGCACTGGGAGTTACCTCCCTTTGCTCGTGGCGTCCCTAGCGCCATGTCTTGACCAAGCAGATTGGCCGTTGCAGGCAGGCCCGTGTGGGTATGAATTATGCTAATTCTTTTTTCGAGGTCAATAGGTCGTATATCACTGGTTTGTCTACTGGTAAGTATGTCAGGAAAACATAGAAATTAGTTTAAATTTCTTCAAATTGTATCATGCCTCCCCACTGTCTGACAACTGATGAACTCTTTCACTGCATGATAATCAATGCTCTTCATAATGACAATTAACACAGTGCAACACAAAGAGAAACAAAAAGAGAACAAACTGCACTCACCATGTGGTTGCAACCACCATTCTTCTCTATACAGACATGGCATTTGGGGCACTGAAAGAAAATGTGTAAGGACTTGATTACTTCACACAGCCTCATATCAATGCCTAGAATCTCAACAGATATGCGACTATAAACTGTACAATACTGAGTCGTCATCAAAAACAATCCAGCTGAGTAGAATACAGTGCTGCTATGTAAATAAACATAAACCAACTCAAAACTGTCTAGGAGACCCCCAAAAACAGAGAACATTCTGGAATTAAATGACTATAAACAGTAGATTACTCAGTAGTCAACGACTTCAACCCAGCTGACTAGAAAATAGTGGAGCCATGTAAACAATTAAACATATTCATGTGGCAGATGATATGATAATTGTCATCAAGTCAGAGACGATTGAAAACAGCAGTGAAGTGCTTCAATACTTTTTACTCGCCTGTCAGGCGAGCAACTCTTCAGTTCTAAATCACATGATGCCTTTTTTACTTGCCTCGGAACACTGGTCGAGTGAGTTTGAACACCCCTGCAAAAGGATTGAGATAACTAAGCAAGAAATGTCACTACCCTGATTGATAGTAGACACCTATCTTTTTTTGATAGTAGACACCTATCTTTTTTAGATAGTAGACACCTACCTTTTTTAGATAGTAGACACCTATCTTTTTTAGATAGCAGATACCTATCTTTTTTAGATAGCAGACACCTATCTTTTTTTGATAGTAGACACCTATCTTCTCATGATAGTAGACACCTATCTTTTCATGATAGTAGACACCTATCTTTTTTTATAGTAGACACCTATCTTTTCATGATAGTAGACACCTATCTTTTTAGATAGCAGACACCTATCTTTTTTTATATAGTTGACACCTATCTTTTTTAGATAGCAGACACCTATCTTTTTTAGATAGTAGATCTTTTTTTGATAGTAGACACCTATCTTTTCATGATAGTAGACACCTATCTTTTCATGATAGTAGACACCTATCTTTTTTTGATAGCAGACACTTATCTTTTTATGAGAGTAGACACCTATCTTTTTTTGACAGTAGACACTTATCTTTGTAACACTGCAGCCATAACCTTACAAGCACACATATGGGGAGAAACAAAATGCTGGCATCAAGATCACACTCACATCCTTGGTGTGGGCACTGATGTAGTTGGCAGTTTCCGAGTCATCAGCACACTTGGTGAGCCACTTCTTGATGGTATCACAGTCAGTTGGGGCATGGTACTCAATACAGCACTTGAAACTGCCAAAGAAAGCCAAAAGTTGTTAAGTCTCACCAGCTGTTCATCACCACCATCACCACTGATATTACCACCACTGATGACAATAGCAATAGTCATGACACTTATAATGAAAACAAATCCAAAATTATTTCATCTCTTTCCATGAGCCTAAGTAGTTTTGGTGTTGTGAAATGCAGACATTTCAAAAGCAATCAGAAACACTGGTTACCCCACTGCAACCCAGCCTAAGATTACTTAATTCAATTTTTCAGAAATCAAATGGAAGAGTGTGTGTGTGTGTGTGTGTATGTGTGTGTGTAAGTGTGTGTGTGTGTGTGTGTATGTAGGTGTGTGTAAGTGTGTGTGTGTGTGTGTATGTGTGTGTGCGTGTGTGTGTGTAGGTGTGTGTGTGTAACAGACCTGTTTACCCCCAAAAACCCTTATGAGGAAGATTTGATAAATAACCAGAAAAATGCGGAAGGTTTTGATCTTCAAGAGGAAGATTTCGATTTTTTCAGCGAAATATCGGTCGGAAGATCGTCCATAAAAGCGGAGACTCGGACTCAAAATCAGAAGATTTCCGCAAATTGCGGAAGGGTAAACAGGTCTGGTGTAAGTGTGTGTGTGTGTAAGTGTGTGTGTGTGTGTGTGTGTGTGTGTGTGTGTGCGCGTGTGTGAGTGTGTGCGCACAGGCGCTCATTTGTGTGCACATGCAAGGGAATGCCTGGGAATCTGATTGAGCACTTGTGCTTGAACATGTGTGTATCGAAGTGCACAGTGTACCAAACAACACCATACAACAAAGCTCAAATACTGTCCCAAAACAGCCACAGAGTCATACACAGTGTGTACACACTGGGTAATATCAGCAGGTGAGGAGAGAACTGTCAACAACACTGCATGGCACACAAGGCTGGTACCCACCAGAAGACCGACTTGCAATGGGAGCACTCCACTTTCTTGGCCTGGCGCTCTTTTGCACGCACGATGATGCAGCAGTTAGGACCAGGGCAGAACCGCAGTTGAGGATGGCTCTGTTGGTAGGAAAAGGGCACGTTTGTTACGCGTAGAATCTCGAGAGAATCTTGAGGGCTAGGCGTTGCCCAAGTTTCTTGCTCATTAGCCATAGGTGCGTCTCGCTCGCCCTCGAGCAGACATCAAGTGAAGCCACTTACCTAACAAATGCCCCCAAAGACTGCCATCATCAAGGTGTCTTGATCTCTATATCCCCACACCCGTCCCCATGGAAGCTTCCAGCTCAGCTCCTCAACACCATGATCAACACTATACAGCTGCCTGACCCATTGCAGCTCTCCCGACCCACCACAGTTCTCCCGACCCATCACAGCTCTCCTGACTCATCAGAGCTCTCCTGATCCATCACAATTCTCCCGACCCATCACAGCTCTCCTGACCCATCACAGCTCTCCCGACCTGTCACAGCTCTCCCGACCCGTCACAGCTCTCCCGACCTGTCACAGCTCTCCCGACCCGTCACAGCTCTCCCGACCCGTCACAGCTCTCCCGACCTGTCACAGCTCTCCCGACCCATCACAGCTCTCCCGACCCATCACAGCTCTCCCGACCCATCACAGCTCTCCTGATCCATCACAGCTCTCTCGACCCATCACAGCTCTCCCAACTCATCACAGCTCTCCCAAGTGATGTAAATCATCATGATGCTTTCCCTTAAAGCCCAGAGCTGTCTCTGAATGCTTGTTCAGTCCCTCAACTATTATGACAACGAAGGGACCAACAATGTGGCTGACAATGTAACAACGAAACTATCTCAACATGCAGTAAAGACATGTGAAAAGGATACAGAAGGATGAGTGGGCAACGGGGGTGAGGTATGAGTGGAGGCAAGGTATGGGTGGAGGAGAGAGAGAGAGAGAGAGAGAGAGAGAGAGAGAGAGAGAGAGAGAGAGAGAGAGAGAGAGAGAGAGAGAGTCTCGAGAGAGAGAGAGAGAGAGAGAGAGAGGGGGGGGGAGGGAGGGAGGGAGGGAGGGAGGGAGGGAGGGAGGGAGGGAGGGAGGGAGGGAGGGAGGGAGGGAGGGAGGGAGGGAGGGAGGGAGGGAGGGAGGGAGGGAGAGAGAGAGAGAGAGAGAGAGAGAGAGAGAGAGAGAGAGAGAGAGAGAGAGAGAGAGAGAGAGAGAGAGAGAGAGAGAGAGAGAGAGAGAGAGAACTGAACTGAACTGAGCTGGTTTATTGAGGCCAGCGGCCCATTGCATACACAAATTGATGAGAAACATTCATGGTTAATAGATAAGGTCTTACAGGTGTAAACATGACTCAAACACAAATACATCCCAGGGCTGCCTACCCTCCTTTTTCGATTTCAGTATTACCAAGTTCCAATTTCCGTATTTCAGTTCCGATTTCAGTATTAAACCGTGCGACAGTGCAAGAAAACAAAGCAACTTTAATCATTAACCAGGGACCAAAAGATAAAACAAAACATACCTGATTTTATGTACACTATATACAATAGTTCTGCAGCTTGTTTACTGTGACAAAGACTGGTAGTAGGCACTTTTCAGGCCTTTCAGGTCTTTGACACTGTAGTTTCTGTCAAGGGCTTGACTTGGCTACCACCAAGGCCTCCAAGGTGTCGGATCCCATGCTGCCTCTGAAGTGTGTTTTGTTCTTTCTCACGACTGAGAAAATGCGCTCACAGTGAGCTGATGAGTGAGGGATTGTCATTATGGCAAGCATAACCATGGGGAGGTGTGGGAAGAGGAGGTCTTCCCCTACACCTACACTCAGTTTGTCCAATGCCGCCATTGGGAGGTTCAGTTCTACTGTCAAGTCTACCATCATCGCCTCAGCTCGAATTACGTCGATGTCGATTTGGGACACTTTCGAAGGAGGCGGTGTAAAATATTCACTGATAGGTTTTTGCGCTGCTGCGACCTTCTTCTCCTCATTTTTCTTCACATGCTTTGGGCCTTCAACATGCCTTTCGATATCGTTGGCGCCACCACTGGAGATGCTGAACTGGTTATCACAAGTCGTACATTTGACAGTGGAGTCAGTGGTGCCGCGGACTATAAATGGATACCTCTCCGTGTACGCTGGAATGTAGACCTGCGACCTCCGCTGTTTCTTCGATAATTCAGAAACACAATCGCTTGGCTTTCGTTTTGACGCCATTGTTGCATATGAACACTGCACATACCGGCACTCTCCGGAAAAACACTTATTGCGTTGCGCTTGCGCACTGTACGAAAATGACGTCACTCGGCAATTTTCGGAAATATTTTCGCGCGCTGCGCCTGCGCATTACAGAACAAACCCATTCGGCAATCATCGGTAGACTGCTTCGGAAAACGATTCGCGCACAGCCACAGGCCAACGATTTTGGAAATTATTTTATTATAGTTTTTATTTTGATATTTTCGGAACGCAAAATAAACTCCCGTATTTTCAGGAACGCACGTCGATTTTTTTTAATTTCCGGACAAAATACGGAATTTCCGTACGGGTAGGCAGGCCTGACATCCCTCAATCATACTCTTATATTGGCTTCTATGAGCCCAGACAGTTGACAAAGCTTGTCCATTTCATGTGAACACGAATCAATGCACAAAATTTGTACACGTCTGGTATATTCAAATCTTGGTTACCATAAACCTAGACAGTTAAGAGAGCTTGTCTGTTTCCTAAGTTTTGTTCCCTATATCATAAGGCATAAAATATATACATGGCTACCGACCTTGTGATTTTTTCATCAGGACCCTGCATTAAATATCTGCAAACATCACGAATCCTCCTGTGGTATACATACCGTTCTATGTATTTATTTCTTAACTGCATATTTGCGGGACATGATAACAAAAAATGCTCCTCATTTTCTCTTTCCTCACAGAATGGACATTTAGCATCACGTGCGTCTCCGTACCAATTGTTAACGCTCAGATAGTTTACTCCAAAACGAAATCAAATAAACGCGTCCCTGAATTTTTTCATGTCAAGCAATTTAAGTAATTTTCTAAATCAAAATTTTGTTTGATGAAGGAGAACCATCCGTACCTCTCGCTATTGACATTCTTAGCATTCCAGTCCTGGAGGTAGCAATCTTTCATTCTCTGCTTCAGTTGAAGCAAGAGAGAGAGAGAGAGAGAGAGAGAGAGAGAGAGAGAGAGAGAGAGAGAGAGAGAGAGAGAGAGAGAGAGAGAGAGAGAGAGAGAGAGAGAGAGAGAGAGAGAGGGGAGGGCTGTTGGGGGGCAGAGATGGAGGAAAAGGCAGAGATGGCAGAGGAGGAAACAAAGACGAAAGTGATCCTGGTGGGAAAAAAAAATCACCAACCCTGAAATTATTAAATGAAGAGTATGTTTTTCTGAAGCAGAACTTAGCATACAACGTACCTTCACCAGCTCAATGAAGGATAGCTTGTAGTACTTGTCCCTGAGTTTGTGTTCACTAAGAATGCTGCAGATAAAGTCTTCTGGCACTAATATGCTGCAGTCTTTGGCCATGCATTCCACTCCTGGGGAAAAACAGGTGAAAAATGCAAGAAAAATATATAGCAATCAAATAAGCCAATATAAGAACTGTTTTTCAGAATGTGTAAATTGGAAACCCCAGATCAAACACTAATAATTATTAAGTAAACTTTATAAGTTGATCTTTACATTGGGTGGCTAATTTGTAAGCTGATACACCACAAGCTCACTGCTTGACTGACTGATCTACTGACTTGCATGCGCCTGCCCAGATACACACTAACACACACACAAACACACACATACCACACACACATACACACACACACATACACCACACAAAACACACACACACAAAACAAACACACACACCCTAACCACACACAACCCACTACCAGCTTCCTACCAGTGGTGACTCCCTGCTGAATCTGGACCTGGAAGAACATGTCCCAGCAGGTGCGGCAGAAGCCGTGTTGGCAGGTCAAGTTGTGAAACTGCTCCCTTGGCAACCGTTGCATGCACACTGGACACGCCAGAGTGCTCTCCCCCGACACCTCCTGCAGCCACAGGCAAGTCCAAAGTTTAAGAAATTTAAACTAATTTCTATGTTTTCCTAACATACTTACCAGTAGACAAACCAGTGATATATGACCTTTTGACCTCGAAAAGAGATTTTGCAAAAATCTTACCCACACGTGACTGCCTGCTCCGCCAATCCGAATGCTTTAGACACAGGCAGGAAGCACGTCAGCAAAGGGGAGGTAACTCCCCCTGCCACGTGATCGCTCTGTCTATATAAGCTTGAGCAGGCAGCACGCCGTTCTCTTGACATTGCCGAGATATCCCGAGCAAATGCACAAACGGGGAGGTGGGTGGGACAGTAATTTGTCTACTGGTAAGTATGTTAGGAAAACATAGAAATTAGTTTAAATTTCTTAAAGTTTTCCCACATACTGTACCAGTAGACAAACCAGTGATATGATTGCCCAGCAATGGGCGGTGGGTTGTGCATAAACACCTGACCCAACAGAAAAAACTACTCACACTCAAACACGAAGAGCCAATCCGCAACAACCAACTTGTTGATGCTCAAGG
This sequence comes from Theodoxus fluviatilis, assembly GCA_034096865.1. Classification (NCBI taxonomy): domain Eukaryota; kingdom Metazoa; phylum Mollusca; class Gastropoda; order Cycloneritida; family Neritidae; genus Theodoxus; species Theodoxus fluviatilis. Next base: position 112,544 of record JAWQFJ010002914.1, on the reverse strand, counting down.
TGTCGTTGACATGACGAACCCGAACCTCACACAGTTAAAAGCGTGTGAACACAGTCACTGCACCAGCAGACCGCCCTCATAAAGTGAACCAAAGAGATACTCTTGGCAAACGCTACAGAGGTGGCAACCTTGCGGAGTACAGGAGTCCGAGAGGCACCAGCAGGAGGATCAAGCAACGCATTCTTGTACGCATCCGTGATCAAAACGCGTAACAGCAAGAAATGGAAGTCTTAGACACCTCAGCGCGACTACGTGACGGGCAGAAAACAGTCGTCGTTTCCGCAAACGACGGTACTGAGTTCGAGCCAGATAACACGCGAGTGCACGCACCGGACAGTTCACCGAGCCAGCGTCGCCAGGATCGAGAACAGAAGCGAGGCTCTTGATCTCGACACTCTGACAGTCTGACCGGATCAAACAGCGTCTGCTAAAACAGCCAGTAGTCACGCTATGCTGAGATCCCACCGCAGAGCTCGACCTCCCGAGAGCGCGGTGGGTGTGCCGCCCCGCCCCACTCGACCTCCGGAAGCGTGGGGACGGAGCACATGGGAGCGCACTGGAAGGAGGCGGCAAGCTGACCGGACCAAACAGCGTCTGCTGAACGGCCAGTAGTCACGCTAGCCGAGATCCCACCGCAGAGCTCGAACTTCCGAGAGCGCGGTGGGTGTGCCGCACCGCCCCACTCGACCTCGCGGAAGCGTGGGGACGGAGCACATGGGAGCGCACTGGAAAGGAGGCAGCATGCTGACCGGACCAAACAGTGTTAGCTGAATGACCGATCGCAACGCGATCTAACCGCATGGCTTGACCTTTCGGAAGCGCGGTGGGTGTGTACACCGCCCGGCACGACCTTTCAGAAGCGCAGGGCGGGACACAGGAGATCGCTCGGGAAGGTAGGCGGCGCGCTCACCGGACCAAACAGTGTTAGCTGAACGGCCGGGAGCGGCGCTCTGCCTAAGTCAACCGCAGAGCTTACCTTGCGGAAGCGCGGGACCGCCTTCCGTCAGTATGCCCATGATACCAACTTCCGAGAGCGCGGGACAGGCCACAAGGAACACACAATACGTACCACGCCCGACCATGACCCAAAAAAGCATCTCGCCCGAGAGCCTTCGGATCGTGCATCGGAGAGAAGCAACATTGTGCCACACCGCCCCCTGAGGGTGCGGAAGGGGGGGGGAGGGAGGGGGGGGGGGCACCTGGAATGGCACGGGAAGGGAGGCGGCGTGCTGACCGGACCAAACAGCGTCTGCTGAACGGTCAGTAGTCACGCTAGCCGAGATCCCACCGCAGAGCTCGAACTTCCGAGAGCGCGGTGGGTGTGCCGCACCGCCCCACTCGACCTCGCGGAAGCGTGGGGACGGAGCACATGGGAGCGCACTGGAAAGGAGGCGGCATGCTGACCGGACCAAACAGTGTTAGCTGAATGACCGGTCGCAACGCGATCTAACCGCATGGCTTGACCTTTCGGAAGCGCGGTGGGTGTGTACACCGCCCAGCACGACATTTCAGAAGCGCAGGGAGGGACACATGAGATCGCTCGGGAAGGTAGGGGCGCGCTCACCGGACCAAACAGTGTTAGCTGAACGGCCGGGAGCGGGGCACTGCCTAAGTCAACCGCAGAGCTTAACCTTGCGGAAGCGCGGGACCGCCTTCCGTCAGTATGCCGCATGACACCAACTTCCGAGAGCGCGGGAACAGGCCACAACGAACACACGATACGTACCTGCCCGAGCCGACCAGCTCGCGCACCTGCCCAGGAGCAGGGGAACTGAAAACAACTCCGAGCAAGGCAGCAACTGGACCAACAGCGTGTGCTGAACGGCCGTTAGCAATGCCCCGCCATGACCCCACCGCAGACTCGACCTTTCGGAAGCGCGGGGGCGGGGCACCGGGAAAGCACAGGAAGGGAGGCGGCGTGCCGACCGGACCAAACAGCGTGTGCTGAATGGCCGTTAGCAACGCTCTGCCGTGGCCCCACTGCAGAGCTCGACCCTTCGGGAGCACAGAGGCGGAGCACATGAAATGGCACGGGAAGGGAGGCGGCACACTGACCAGACCAACAGCCTCTGCTGAACGACCCGTAGTCAGGTACCGCTGAGATCCCACCACAGAGCTCGACCTTCTGGAAGCACGGTGGGTATGCTGCACCGCCCCACTCAACCTTCCGGAAGTGTGGGGCGGGGGCGCATGGTATCGCACTGGAAGGGAGGCGGCGTGCTGGCCGGACCAAACAGTGTTAGCTGAATGGCCAGTAGCAATGTTCTGCCGCGATCTAACCGCAGCTCGACCTAAGGAAGCGCGGTGGATGCACCGCACCACCCAGAGCGACCTTACGGAAGCACAGGGCTGAGGCACAGGAGATCGCACAGGAAGGTAGGTGGCTCGCTCACCGGACCAAACAGTGTTAGCTGAACGGCCGGGAGCAACGCTCTGCCTAAGTCTACCGCAGCTCGACCTTCCGGTGAGTGCAGGACTGCCTTCCGCAGAATGCCGCAGGGCACCACCCTCCAAGAGCGCGGGAACAGTACACATGATTGCACGATACGTACCCGCCCAAGCCGACCGCCCGCGACCCGCCCAGGCGAACGGGACATGGGTGGTGAAAGGCTGAAACCTCACGCGCAGTCTGACCGACGAGCAGCAACCGACCCGCCGGAAAACAGGAGAGGAGAAAAACAAAATACTCCTGTCCCACGTACCCGGGACAGTGGGTAGAGGCCGGGCTAGAAAACCCCCCCTACCGCACCATCAGAACGAGCAAACGCGGACCCAACCACAGAGTCCACCGACGAAGCAGACCGCGTGTTGAGAAAGCAACAACTGCAGCTAGCGAAAACCGAATTTCCGCAGCGCCACCTGTCAACACAGGAAAAGCCGCGGGAACACACGAAAACAACCGACTCGTGGACGCAAGAGAAGGAATGAGAGAAGAAGCACTCACTCGTAATGAGTGAGAATTGCTGTCTCCCTCCAACCTCGCTGCCACTACCTGTCAACGCCAAAAAGGGCGCCCGCCTCCAACACGCCCAGCGTGAAGGAGGGTCGCCATTAACGCCATAGCAAGGCGCCAGACCCGAAGCCCGGGAATGGTGCACAGCCAGCAACAACAGCGAACGCGAAGACAAGCACACAAGCAAAACACCAGCCATTCGTCGCTCGCACCGAACGAACAACGACACGCCAACGCACCGAGAACTAGCGCTTGCACTCAACCGGATCAAGCGCACCCTTCCCAACGCCCAAGCGTTCAAACTGACGCAAGCAGCGGCACGCCGCTAGACCTAACCGACGCGTGGAAAACGAAGCAGGAGGGGAAGAAAAAACACGCGTTCGTCATGAGCGATACTCCTCTCAACCCCCCCGTACCCGCTGCCACCGCAGAGTGGATGCCAGTACCACGACCGCCTCGCACACGAACAGCGCAAGGTGGTCCGCCATTAACGACACGGTGAGCAAGTGCCACCGCCGTCGAGAAGGGCGAACGACCAGCGATACAAGCGAACGCGAAGACAGCCAGCAAGCAAACCAGCAAGTCCTCGCGAACCCTGAAAAGAGCAGAGCCACGCCAACGCAACTGAAAAAACCAGCGAGTGCGCACAACGTACCAAGCTCACACAAATCCACACAAACATCAACTGACGCCAACAGCGGCAATACTTCCCCCAGGCTCCCAGCGAAGGGGAAGTGCAAACCAGCTACAAGCAATCCCCAAACAACGACAAGCAAAACACACACAATAAAAAAGCAAGCCGTTGGCAGTAGAAACTACTAGCCACCAACCCGCCATTTCACAGAAGCCAACACGCGCGTACACCAAGTACTGAGCGAAAATGGTCTCTGAGTGGGAGTACAGTAACAACAGCGTGCGACAAAACGCACCGCCAGTTACAACTGCAACCACCAAAAAACAGCGGCCACCTCGCGAGAAAGAAAGGAGAGGGTAGAGAACACCTCGTTCAGTCAATGGAACGAGAACTCACTCCACCTCACTCGCATCCGTCATGCCGGCGCCGCCGCTATCCTGTCGCCTCTACACGGAGAGCGACAAGACAAACGCCATACCTAATAGTGGTTAGCAACAGCTACCGCAAACAGGCAAGAAAAACCCAATGCAAACACGACAGCCCGCCGGCTCACCTGACGAAACAGGAAAAGCAGCTGCTGCCCTCCACACCGACTTACGCGTGGACGAACCCGCAAGAGGGAGGGAGGAATACAAGCGAAACACCAGCCTATCGTCGCTCCAAGACGAGCAACTACTCGCCAACCACCCGAGAACTAGCGCTTGCACGAAACGTCCAAGCGCCCAAGTCCCAAACACACACACAAGCGTTCAAACTAACGCAACAGTGCACGCCTCTATCCGTCCATCTTACCGAGGCGGGAAAGACGGAAGAGGAACGTGGAAGCGAGACGCCATTACTGCGCACGGGACGCAAAACCTCCCGTACGTCGAGTAAGGCGAACAACACAGTGACAAGCGAAGACAAGCAAACAAGCAAACAGCAAGTCGTCGCTATCACTGAAAGAAAACGAGTAGCGACGCACCAAAGCTAACTACAAAGCCCCAGCGCGTGCACTCAAAACAAAACAAAGCGACCAGCCAACGAAAACGTCAAAAACAGACGCAAGCAAAGCGGCAAGCCGCAACTTCCCTTAAACTCCAGTGAAGGGAAACTGCAAACTCTACACTACACAAGTAGGCGAGGATAATCCAATGCACGAGTAATCCACGTGCAAGCGAAACGCGACAGCAGTTTCGAAAATGTCAAAGAGAACGGCGTGCTGCCTGCTCAAGCTTATATAGACAGAGCGATCACGTGGCAGGGGGAGTTACCTCCCCTTTGCTGACGTGCTTCCTGCCTGTGTCTAAAGCATTCGGATTGGCGGAGCAGGCAGTCACGTGTGGGTAAGATTTTTGCAAAATCTCTTTTCGAGGTCAAAAGGTCATATATCACTGGTTTGTCTACTGGTACAGTATGTGGGAAAACCTTTCATTTCACACAATCTGACAAACAGGAGGCACCTGAAGAGACTGCAAGCTTTTGCTTAGGCATTGAGCTGTGAGTGTGTGTTTTTGTGTGTTTGTGTGTGTGTTTGTGTGTTTGTGCGTGTGTGTGTGTGTGTTTGTGTGTGTATTTGTGTGTGTGTGAGTGTGTGTGTTTGTGTGTGTGTGTGTTTGTGTGTGTGTGTGTGTGTGTTTGTGTGTGTGTGTGTGTGTGTGTGTGTGTGTGTGTGTGTGTTTGTGTGTGTATGTGATTGTAAATGTGTGTGTGTGTGTGTGTGTGTGTTTGTGTGTGTGTGTGTGTGTGTTTGTGTGTGTTTGTGTGTTTGTGTGTGTTTATGTGTTTGTAAATGTGTGTGTGTGTGTATGTGATTGTAAATGTGTGTGTGTGTGTGTGTGTGTGTGTGTGTGTGTGTGTGTGTGTGTGTGTGTGTGTGTGTTGTGTGTGTGTGTGTGTGTGTGTGTGTGTGTGTGTGTGTGTGTGTGTGTGTGTGTGTGTGTGTGTGTGTGTGTGTGTTTTGTGTGTGTGTGTGTGTGTGTGTGTGTGTGTGTGTGTGTGTGTGTGTGTGTGTGTGTGTGTGTGTGTGTGTGTGTGTGTGTGTTTGTATATGTGTGTGTGTGTTTGTGTGTGTGACGTGTGTCTGTCTGTTTATGTGTGAGTTTGTGTTCTTGTGTTTTTGTGTGTGTTTGTGTGTGTGTGTGTGTTTGTGTGTGTGTGTGTGTGTGTGTGTGTGTGTGTGTGTGTGTGTGTGTGTGTGTGTGTGTGTGTGTGTGTGTGTGTCTGTGTATTTGTGTGCTTGTTTGTTGTGTGCGTGTGTGTGTGTGAGTGTGTGTGTGTGTCTGTGTATTTGTGTGCTTGTTTGTTGTGTGTGTGTGCGTGTGTGTGTGCTTGTGTGTGTGTGTGTGTGTGTGCACGTTTGTGTGTGCGTTTGTGTGTGTGTGTGTGTTTTTGTGTGTCTGTGCATTTGTTCGTGTGTTTGTGTGTGTGTGTTTTTTTTTGTGTGTCTGTGCATTTGATCGTGTGTGTGTGTGTGTGTGTGTATGTGTGTGTGTGTATGAGTGTGTGTGTGAGTGTGTGTGTATGAGTGTGTGTGTGTAAGTGTGTGTGTGTGTGAGTGTGTGTGAGTGTGTGTAAGTGTACGTAAGTGTGTGTGTGTGTGTATGTATGTGTCTGTATATTTCTTTAAATCCCAAGCCCTTACCCCTCTTTGTTATGTGCAGTAATTAAAAAGTGGAATCAGCATGCATTATGCACACATTCTAACAGCTCAGAAATGGGGGGAATCGGTATTAGCAGATTAATGCTAAGCCCCTCTCAAAAAAGTTGTGGTTATGGTAACATTGCCAAAAATATAATAGGGTTGGTAGGTAGGTTTGCCTTTTTGCATCAGGAGGCCAGATTGAGGTGGGGCACATGTATGTACGTATGTGTGTGTTTTAAGAAATGTCATGTATGCTTTTCTCTTTCACTGAAAATGCTTTTTTAAAAACTTAAAGAGTGCTCATAGAAAAGATGGGACAGCACACAGTATGTTGTTTACTTATGAATCCCCACCCCCATCCCGATCACATACAAAGTTTAGGGTCAGTGGGAAAATATAAGGTCAGTTGGGTTACAATAATCACCACTCTTTTTGTCATTTTTGCCTAATGACAGAATTTTTTTCCACATGAATTATGGGTAAGATTTGCATGTAGGTGTACTTTATCACATTACATGCTGCAAATCAAAGGATAAGAAATTCAGCTCACAATCCCACCATCATGTCAGCCATAGAAGGATAGTATGAACATGAACAGAACTAAGTCAGGATGTGCATTTTCATGTGACAATCCTACCCAGCAAGCCACAAGGACCGGCAGAAATGAGGTTAAGGCAGAACTGCCATGAATTGCTGCTATGGATAAATATCATGCACACATTACTTCCAACAAACATTTCTCAACACAGACCCTTGCTTGAACTAAACTACACGTCAAGACATCAGCATTACACCTATGCTATTATTCTCCGTTCATGTCTTCAAATCCATAAACTTTGAAATTCAAAATTATCACTGACCTGAGGGTGGGCTTTGTGCTGAGCACTGCAGGCTATATGAGAGTCCACTAGTAGCTTCTCTGGGTCCTTCTGGTATCTGTAACAGTCAGAAACCTGGTTAACAACACTGACAGCATACATTAGGCTAGCCTATATGAACTCTACATTTCCAACTGCACTTAATCTTCCATGGAACTTTCTAAGGGTGTCCAAGATTTCCAAACATGGGGACAGCTCATGCAAGTCTATAGAAGTAAGTTTACTTTTATTGAGACTACAAAATTCATATACAAGGAGTCACAGAGCTAGAGACATTGGCAGTTGCAAGGAGCAATCTCTTTTACAGCATGAATTGAAGCTTCTTGAAAATACAGCAGGCAGAGGTGATATTTATTGGGTTCAGAGCAGGGGGCACAAGAATGGCATTGGAAGACCATTGATTTCTCAGATGAACTAAGTGAATGAAGAAGACGGCAGAATGGGTGTAGTACTACACATTAGCAAAACCACAAGACTCACCACTGAACAATAACTACATGTTCACATTTGGAATGGTGTTGGATTACCTCTTTACCAAGTCAGCAATGTCAACAGATAAACAAATAAATGAATAACTATGTAACAGACAGGTTATTCAACCAACCAACCTTTCTATGATCAGTGACCTCTGCCAATTCTGTGTCTGCAGCAGCATTTTAGCCAGTGATGGATCAACCTGTAAGTAAGGTAGAACAGTGTACTCAATATCAAAAGTGGTGTACGTTTTCACTGCTTAAACATACAGCTCATTCATGATCATTACCACTACTTCTCCTACAATTCATTTCCTCTCAACCTTCAGAGTGTCTGTGAAGCATGTGGCAGACTGCCATGCTGGAGTAAGGCTCACTAGCCACATTGTGGCCCAGTGGTTAGCGCCCTTGACCGGTTGTTGCTTTCGGCTAGTGGGTGCGGCGTCCAAAGCTGTGTGGTTCCCCGAGTTGAATGCTCGAGCAAGATGCTAACTTGCATTGCTTCTCCCCACCCAGGAGTAAAACCGGGTACCTGAGAGGGCAGTGATGTACACTTTAATGCGATTACCCCTTGTATGCGGCCATGAGCAGTCATTGGGTTGGGATACTCCCCAGTGAGTGGAGATTGTGCTGGTACCTGACTGTGCATGTCTTCAATGCCTGTCACTGAGTTTGTCGTCACGTGCCAATGAAGGATGGATCAAGTGGCCCAGTGAAGAGGGGGTAAAGTTAAAAGCGGTTTGAGACCTAGACGTGGGTGATAAATCACTGTATAAAACCACACTTTTATCTTTTTAACTTTTCACTCTGGACACTGTCCCCAAGCCATTAACCTATCAATGCAGTTCCACTGTCTTTTGAGCCCGACAGTTGCATACAATTAGCATTACAGCTATCACTACTTCTAACAGAAGCAACAAGGATAACAATAACAACAAGAAGGGCAAAGCCCATACGACTCACATGCTTGACCTTTATATGACCTTGACCTTCAGGTGACTTTCAAGGTCAAGGTCAAACAACTAAACCTACCAATGACATCATACACAAAGAAATGCTTTACACATTTTTCCTACCAAAATACATGTGACCTTGACCCAAGGTCAAGGTCATCCAAGGTCATGCAACACAAAGCTGTTAATTCAAGACATAGGAAGCACAATGGTGCTTATTGGCACTTTCTACCATGAGATATAGTCACTTTTAGTGGTTCGCTACCCCATTTTGGTCACATTTCATAAGGGTCAAAGTGACCTTGACCTTGATGATATGTGAACAAATGTGTCTCATGATGAAAGTATAACATGTGTCCCACATAATTATTAAGTTTGAAACAGTTATCTTCCATAGTTCAGGGTCAAGGTCACTTCAAAATATGTATACAATCCAACTTTGAAGAGCTCCTGTGACCTTGACCTTGAAGCAAGGTCAACCAAACTGGTATCAAAAGATACGGCTTGCTTTGACCTATATTCCACTTGTAGCTAAGGTTGCCATTCTCAATAACGTGGGAGAAAATTGGGAAAATGTGAAAAATGACTGTTTTTGAGACCATATTTATGGCTCCAGTGACCTTGACCTTGAAGCAAGGTCAAGTCACTATGTATGTTTTTTGAGGCCTTGTCATCATACACCATCATGCCACATTTGGTGTTGATAGACTTAATAGTCTCAGAGAAAAATCCAACGTTTAAGTTTTTTACGCCCGGACGGACGACACGGCTGAGTACATAGACTCACTTTTGCTTCGCATGTGAGTCAACAACAAATTTGTACAGCACACGAGGGCAAGAATCTACCAGGAACTATGTTCATTATTAATGATTTATGTGCAATAAACAATCCCACTGGCAAGAGGAAAGCAAGATTTCTACAACAGAACAGACCATACAGGTTGTTTGGAACAAAAATTACAACATTTCAGAGTTATCAAGACTTTCCATCATGGTGTTCCCAGAAGGTTTAGCCATTATCATACTGCCAGTCAAAGTTTTCTCTCCCAAGTCCCAGCCAGCTAGCAATGCCTACACAAACTAGTCACACTGCAGATTTTTATGATAGTCCAGGGAAGAACATTAAAAGAGCAGATTCACTTGTCCAACATCTGTACTGAGTTGCCCAAAACACTCATTTGTTAAAATGTCCATAAAAAACAATTCTCCGATACAATGAACAGGTCACACAAAGAATGCAATTTCTCTGTCAGATTACATGATTTATGCATACTAGACACAGTGAAAACAGCTGCAAAATATGTGTACCAGCATCAGTATTTCTTTCAAATATATCTCACTCTCTGGGCATTTGTCTCCTTCCCACCATCTATCAAGAGCCCTGACCCCATCGTAGTCCTCTACAGAAGGTCTTTAAAACCTGATTAACATGAGTTTGGACAGTATGAACAAATGAAATATTTTTCACATGCAATAAGTACCTGCACAAACGGGCAACTCTACCACACAGTTAGTCTGTCCTACAACTAGTTTCAGCTGCCTCAGGCAGTCAGGCAGGCATTCCTAAATGATCAGACTTTTACTAGTTTCAGTCATCCCAGAAAAGTGATGTGGTTTGTGGAGGCCACAGTGAACTTTCCAGACAAAATGACACCAGCAAGTTTCAGCCTCTTTAAGTGCAAGGCAACAGGAATAAGAATATGATTATGATGATGACTTCATGCAATCATTGATCAAACAAATTTTGAAGATGGAAAAAACCTGGGCAGAATCTTTCTAGAGGCAAGTGCCTTGAACTATCAGGTTATCATCAATCTCTCTACTCCTCACTCATTATCATGTATTAATTAATTAATTTAAAGATATCATTGCTTCTGTATATTGCAACTTAATAGCCATTACTGGGTGCTTAAACCACACACTTTATGTCATTAATTAATCAGTGCTGATGACACACAAATGAAATAAGATGCTCACCTTCAGACTTGTGCAAAGAGCCTCCACTTCTTCATTGAGAAGCCGCTCCACTCCCTCTGTCTGCAAGAGCTCGAAGTCAAAGTACTCTGGGTCATCTGTCTTCTTGGGCTTGTCCAGATCTAGGTCATCTGTGTCATTGCCATAGTAGTCATCATATTCCTCGTCCTCTTCCATTGTTTCATCGTAATCATCATCATCTGAGCCTTGACTTCGCATTTCAACAGACATGGTCACGTTTCTGCAGAGAAAGAAAGAAGCAGATAAACCAGACTGGAACAGGTAAACTTGCAATGCAGCAATGCAGGTGCTGTTTAGCCATCACTTAACCTGTTCTTTCTCTCCAATCCATGGCTGCTTGATAATATAGTGAAATGCTATATCTACTTTGAGAAATACAGCACAAGATACATTTTCCAAAGCGAAAACAACATTAAGTTTACTTGATAAGATACACATTTCTTATTTTACATTGGTTTAAAAAAAATCATATACGAATACAGCTGTAACAACTTAAAGAACTGTAGAAAAATATCATCTCATCATTACTGAGCTGATATACATCTCATGACCGGGAACGGTATAATAAATCCACACTTTTATTCATAATCATATCATCATCATCATCATCACCATCATCATCATCGTCATCATTTTCATCATCATTAGGACTTTACAGTTAAGTGCTAACCTGAAGTAAGGAAGCATCACTGCATCATATAGAGGGTACAATTAGATGTGTTTGTGTGTGTGTGTGTGTGTGTGTGTGTGTGTGTGTGTGTGTGTGTGTGTGTGTGTGTGTGTGTGTGTGTGTTTATGGCTAAATGGAGAAAACTTGAAAGACCTCTACAAACACATGATCAGTCTTAACTACACACTGCACTTAAAAATACAGCTGAAAATGGTTCCATATGGACTGACATAGATGAGTATCACATTATCACGAACCGTTCACCAGTACAAATACACTTTTACTAGTTTTAGAAGAAAATAAAATGAAGCAAAAGGGCCAACCTTTCATGAACTGCCATCATTGGGCTATGAAGTAAAAACACAATGTATGTGCTGTGTATAGCAATAGTGACACAACAGGCCAAAGACAGGATGATTGAAAACAAACCTTTTTCTCACTTATTCTATAGAATAGCTCACGGTGCAACCAGGTTGTAAATGAACTCATCCCATGCATTCGATTCATCATGTCTAATAATATTTTGAAAAAGCTCAGCCCAATATAACCAAAGATTATAAGTTACATCATATAGTCTTTGATATAACTGTAAATGTAACCCGTTGATAACTGAAATCTGCGGCGCATCCAAGGAATTCCAGAATGAACTCCTCCATAGTGAATAAATGAATGGAATAATTTTTACTGCCTCTTAATTTCATTCTCTGTGGTAAGTACTACTGCGTACTAGTAGAGCTGGTCTCGATTTCCAGTTATTCGCTTTTTACGAATCGTGTAGGGAGACACGATGGATCTATTCTTACCCCCCAACACACAGGGGAAACCCTCTAGTAACGGAGCTCTTATGATTACTGAAATGAAGGCTTCGCAGTATTATAGTATATGACGGCAATTCGAGGGAAAACGAACATCGTCAAACTAACAGTTTTAGTTTTACCTCGTACCTTGTTCCCAAATCGGTATTCATAACAGAAGGCTTTGTACATTACTGACTCAGTGACTAACATCGAAATAAAACATTTTCCAACAAATAACCCTTTTGGTAAAATAACTTCTCAATAAAATTTGGGATACAGTATCAGTATGTATGCATGCACAATTGTACAGTCATGTTGCGAGAGCAAATTATACTGCCTAAAAAGATGACAGGGAAATCTTCATTCACCGTTTCTAATCACAAGGGCACCAAGATTCAAATAAAGTATGCTCCAGTAGGCAAGGGGATTATAGAATGAGAAATCATGATATCACGATGATTCTCACCAAGATATCTGTAACTCGACAACTTCGTGTTCAGTGTTGTGATTTGGTTTATCCAACAAAGGCCTTCTGGTTGAAACGGAAGTGACGCACTAGTGACTCGATGAAGACACGATGATCGAATCAGTTAACTAGTGACTTGATCACAGTAAGCCTACGTGGTGTTGAGCTATAATGAATACACTGGCACAATAAAAGTGCTATAGATCTTTCCCTTTTTTCGTATCATAATAAATTCCTCCTTGACCTAAGGTGAAACAGGAACGGGAAACCCCTCTACGGGAATGAACCAAATTTCTGTAGATGAATGAAAGTGAAAGATAAATGGATGATACAAAGTACATCTGCAATGAATATCCCCCAAATTTGAGTATATATTTAAAAACCAATAAATACATTTTCTCAGTAATGAGAGAGTGGTTAATTGTGAATTTAATAATTTTTACCGGAAAATACGGATAATAAATAACCTAACTCCCCTGTCAAAGAGAATGAGTGGTATCCAACTAGGAAGTGACGACATATTGGGCACTGCACTCTCCAGTTCTGTTGACACGAAACGTGAAGTTGTTGGTGCTGGTGAGATCCAAACATCCAAGCTGGAGAAAAGCATCTTATTGCAAGTTTTACGACTCTTGAAATGTAAGTCATGGATGCATATCACATTGTTTTTTATCGTGATGTTGTTTTTACATTTCCCTCTTCGCGAGTGTCTCCTTCTGAATCAGCTGTGCGTTACTGCAGCGCATGTGCTGATGTGGTGTTGGAAAGGCACGTGCGAGTTAAATGGTTATTAATGGAAATATCTCCTTGCAACCAATTACCAAATAGACGAATTCATCCGTTAATTATTTTGAATACCCAGGAATGTGAGTGCAACGTACAGCTGGATTATATTATTTACTGGAACCAAAACCTACGAATGATGCTGCCTCTGACTTTACGTTTCTGGAGAAAACCAAGGGACGAGAACTATGGATAGTGTGTGACACTGTGACGGCACGATTATAAGCAGTTAACAACCTAGTGACAAGCAACGCAGTATATGAATGCAGAGTTCGCCATTCAACCGTAGCTGCTAGATGTCCCACTCATCAGCGGGGACCAGTGCATCAGATAAAATGCTTATTTGCCTGGTTTGCACCAATCTGGGCAGTGATTTGTTCTGTCCACATACCATGTCTCACAGTACTCAGTGAAGGGAATGGGGACTTTTTTAATTGCACAGTACATATATATCCTTGCAAACTCAAAACAGCAGTAATTTGTATGCAGTTCATTCATTTTTGGTGGACAAAAATCATGTTTATTTCCTCAGTTGGTTTGACTTGAAATGTATTTGAAATATTCTGACAAACATTCATTTGGAAGCATTGCACTTACATGCACATTGTTGCTGTTTTTCAGTTTGCAACTGAAGTAGATACCAGAAATGGCTTTCATCTTTAGAGCTGTGGTGAGCCTGGTGTGGGGTGGTGCCAAGAATGACACAGATGACAACTTTTCATGGCCTGATTCACCTTTCAAAGAAGAGAGGGAGGAGAAGACAGATTTATCAAACATTTGGAAGTTTCAAGGCAAAGTGACCAATGTGAGTCTTAATCATGGGCTTATCGATGGAGAGGTATACTTCAGTTTTGATAGCCTCATTGATACAACACGCACCGAGGTTGGAGACACAGTGTATGTAGTGGCAAAGCGCCACCACAAGGATGGGGGATGGTTTGCAACACAAGTGTCCATCATTGAAAAGACCTGGGAAGAGAGCGTTGAAGATCCAGACCTTGAGAAAACTTCCATCATAGGCAAAGTCACCAGCATCACAAAAAACAATGCAGAAATCAATGGTAGCATTGTGTTCTACCAGGATGCAGTCCAGGACTATTTGCCACTGGTGGGAGACTGGGTCACAGCTGAGCTGGGTGAAAGTGACAAGGGCAAAGCCAAAAATGAAAACAACAGCAACAACAGCAATGAAAATGAAAAGAGCAGTGGCAGCATGGACTGTGATTTGACATCATCTTCGTCTCCACAGAAAGTTGCCATATCAGTTCAGCCTCTAAGGAAGATCACCATTCAGGGGGAGGTCACTGCTCTGATGGAGGACCATGGCTACATAGACAAGAACATCTACTTCCCAGCCTTTACCTGCATGCACAACTTCAGGCCCAAGAGGCGGGACCGAGTCACAGTGACCGCCATTGAGAGTGATCAGCGTGGCTGCAGCTGGAGAGCCCTCAGTGTGGTACCCTGCTCAGCCAGTGGCTCCAGACAGTGAGTCCTTGCAGAGATGACAGAACCTCTGTGTGTGTGTGTGTGTGTGTGTGTGTGTGTGTGTGTGTGTGTGTGTGTGTGTGTGTGTGTGTGTGTGTGTGTGTGTGTATGTGTGTGTGAGTGTGTATGTGTTTGTGTGCATGTGTGTGTGTGTGTGTGTGTGTGTGTGTGTGTGTGCATATGTGTGTGTGTGTTTGTGTGTGCATATGTGTGTGTGTGTGTGTGTTTGTGTGCATGCATATATGTGTGTGTATGTGTTTGTGCGCATGTGTGTGTGTGTGTGCATATGTGTGTGTGTGTGTGTGTGTGTGTATGTGTATGTGTGTATATGTGTGTGTGTGTTTGTGTGTGCATATGTGTGTGTGTGTTTGTGTGCATATGTGTGTGTGTGTGTTTGTGTGTGCATTTGTGTGTGTGTGTGCTTGTGTGTGTGTGTGTGCATGTGTGTGTGTGCATGTGTGTGTGTGCATGAGTGTGTGTGTGTGTGTGCATGTGTATGTGTGTATGTGTTTTTGTATTTGTGTGTGTGCATGTGTGTGTGTGTGTGTGTGTGTGTGCATATGTGTGTGTGTGTGTGTGCATGCGTGCATGCATAATATGTGTGTGTGTGTGTGTGTGAGTGTCACTGTGTGTGCATGCACGGGTGGTGTGTGTGTGTGTGTGTGAGTGCATGTGCATAACGTATGTGTATATTTATTTGTATGGATGTGTTTGTATGTATGCCTTTTTGCATGAGAAATGGATGAAACAAAATATCTATTTATAACTGACCTGGCAAGGAATTCAATCTGAGCATAGAAAATAATTACCGTGGACATGATAGTATGTGTGAATGTGTTTGTAAGCATGCCTTGTGTGAATTATTGATAAATGAAATGATCTATAACTGAATTAGCTGGGACAGCAGGTGGAGCATGACAGTTTAATTGTGGGGCTTTAGTTAAGTGGCTAAGGCACTTGCCTTGCAGTTGTTTCATGTTAAATGGACAGAATGTTCAAATGCAATGTACATCTTAGAGTTGCATCCTGGGACTAACTGCTGTAATCTCTCCCCACCCAGGAGTAAATCCAGGTACCCTGTATTGGACAGTGGGTTGCATGGAGAAGGGTTAAAGTCTCTGAGCTATATTTCCAGTCTTTGACGCAAAGATGATGATGATGATGATGATGATGATGATGATGATGATGATGATGATGATGATGATGATGATGATGATGATGATGATGATGGATGATGGTGGTGGTGGATGGTGGTGGTGGTGGATTAAGGATGATGATAATGGTGGTGGTGGTTGTGGTGGTTAAATTTGAGATGTTAGATAATCGGGATAATGCTTCCCCTCTCCCCCCCCCCCCCCCCCCCCCCCCACTAAACATATATAATGTGTACTTCATTCATTTTACAGAGGAATGCCAAAAGGACTCTTTGCAACCAACAGGCCTTCCCAAGAAGCGTTTCTTGTCCAGGGTCAGCGACCAAAAAGGTAAATCTTTCAAATGATTGATTTTCCCCTGTTGGCACCCCCTAAACTGCCGTAGGTTTGGATATTGTTCTTGCTTCCAATGAAACATGCTGTTTCCAGAAGTTACTGAGTGATAGTGATCCTTGTGGGATTAGCATTGGAGATTTTATCAATTGAACTGAGCAAAGCTGGATTAGAATTGTGCAGTGTGTTATGACATGTTTCACAGTATTCAGGGTCGAAGATAACTTGATAAAGTCACTATCAATATTATTGCTTGTGTGTGGTTTTTCAATAATGTTAGAATTTGTGTTGCACGTTTATTCAATAAAGATATAAAAAACACAGTTTTGCTTGTTTTAAGCGAAAAATGTTCGTGTTTGATAATTTTTTTTGTCTCCGGTCGTTACGATCTGGACGGACGCCATTTCCCTCTTCGACTTCCTGCATTCACTTCCACATTCAAAAATCACATTTTTTTTTTAAAGTTAACAACGATCATATGAAATATTATATTAAAAACATGTGTGATGAATTTGTGATCATCACCATGAAATTGTTTTACATATTTCACCAAGAAATCGTTTCAAGAAAAATACTCGATATTTCGCGTGTGTTCCGTCTGCAAAATCCGACTGAAGACTAAATATAAAACAACCGCTAGAAGTCGGATTTGCCTCTTTGTTATTCTACCAAAACATTACGAACATTAATAATTATTGTTCTATTGTTCATACAACGTATATTTTCAAAGTAAAATGTCTATAAACACTTAAATTTAGCCTTTTCGATTACGAGATTGTGTGTCCGTCTGGATCTCATAACGTCCGTGATAAAAATAAACGTTCTGTCCGCTATTTGTCTTGACGTCACGTATCCCAGAAAACCCTCTTCCGGCATTCATTCTGTTTGAATCTGGCAGCCACACGTGTTCTTTTGATCGTAGAAGGCAATTTTATTTGCCGAATCGTCTTTTTCTGATGTCCGTCTGGTAACGACCGTGATAACGACCACACCACAGAGTTCGAGGTAAGCTGATATAATCGTGCATTTTCGAAACTTTACTGCCCAAAATAGTTTGTTCTAGTTGGCTAAGTTTGAAATATTTCAGTGTTAACTGATAATGAAAGTTTCATGTCAGTTTCTGATCGAATATACCGACGTTGCTGTCACAGACGGAAAGGGAATGCGCATAGTTGACCGACGTTACTTTCCAAGACGGACTTTCAGTGGCCGGTTTTTACCGGCGTTACTTTGTCAGTCGGACCCCGCGTGCAGTGCTGTATCGACGTTACGTTTATGGTCGGACTTCGCACGCAGTGTTGGACCGACGTTACTTTTATGGTCGGATTTTGCGCTCAGTGTTTAACCAACGTTATTTTTACGGACAGACTCGCTATTTATTTTTAAAGTTGTTCTTAAGAAATCGTTGACACTGCAATATTTCAGCCAAGCTTAGAGTTAGACCTGTAAAAGCTTGACTGCAACTGCTCTAACTCTAAAATTATACTGCGGCACATTAAGGTATTTGCTGATGACCCGAATGTGAATTATTCAGAGTATTTTTTGTTTTGTTTTACTAACTGATAATGTTCATAATAATAATCTGATAAGCAATTATAATAGCCAAAATAGATTGGCTTTCAGTCTACTGCAACTTAGTAAAATTTGTACTGCAGATACTACAAAAGAATTCATAGTTTTTTAATACTTATTTTGTATTTGTATTTATTTAGCTAATTTTTTTTTACATTACTAGGGTCAGCAAGATGCCGCTGCCTGCGGCGCTATGGCGCCAAAAGATGAAGCATTCAAACCCTGAGAAGTATGCCGAGCTTCTCGAGAAGGAAAAGGAGCGCAGTAAAAGACGCCGAGATGGAAGTAATGGCTTGCACACATCAAGGAAAACCACTTGGACCATGGCATATGCTGGCCGCTGCGCATGTGTTTAAGTGTGAGATGTGGTATCCGTGTATCCTCCACGTGGAGATGCCTTCATCAAGCAACAGATGAACAGGACATTCATACCAGAACAGATCGAGTCCCACAACATTGTTTTGTTCTGGTACTCCAACCGTGAGGACATGGATAACATCAACCCAGAACTATGGACAGCTAACCATGTTGTTCCGCTCGTCTTGGCCCCAGATGTGCCCAAGGTTGGCGAGTACGTCCAAGTCACATACAGTCAACACCAAGAAACTTGTGTATGTGGCTAGTGTGATTCCAGCTAGGCATCCGCTAAAACAGGGGGAGTTCATGCTCCAGTTCATGCAAAAATGTGGAAAGTACTTTGTTTTTCCTGACATAGAGGACTTGTCTGTGATCACACTCGCTGAAGCCGAAGTGGAAATCTTGCCGCAACCACACATCGACAACAGGCAGCGTCACTTTTTCCCCATCTGATCAAGACTTCTTTTGTTTCCAATGTACATGATTTTTTTATTTACATAGTACTTTTTTCCTATCTGATCAAAACCATTCTTTTGTTTCCAATTTTCATTACTTTGGATTAAGATTGTATTGAGAATGTGATCATTTGTGTTTCTTGAACATAAGTGCTGACCCTGGCGTACTCACTTGGGCACTTAATTATGTTTTATGCATGGTAGAAGTAATAATTTGGAATCCACTATCATGATTTTATATAATAATGACAATTCATGAGAAAATGTGGGAAGTGTTTTGTTTTTCCCTGACTTGAAGGACTTATCTGAAGCCAAAGTGGTAATCTTGCCGTAGCCACACATGACAACAGGTAGCGTCACTTTTTTCCCTATATGATCAAAACTGTTCTTTTGTTTCCAATTTACATTATTTTTTTAAATAAGATTGCATTGAGAATGTGATCATTTGTGTTTCTTGAACATAAGTGCTGACTGGCGTACTCACTTGAGCACTTCATTATGTTTTATGCATGTTTGAAATAATAATTTGGAATCCACTATCATGGTTTTATGTAATAAGGACAATTGTAGCTCTCTGTTGATGTTTCTGTTAGAGTTGTTTTATTGAAAAACATGTATTTTCTATTATGTCTTGAAAATTTCATAAAAGTCGGCTCACGACCCCATTCAACATTTAGGGGGTAGGGATAGTTTCTGCTGTGCTACTTGTACTAAATGACTTTTTTTTCAATGCTTTTGGATTACATATGTTCTGGGCATTACAGGCTAACAATAAAATGTGTTGAAATTGATTCATCTCAACTTTTTTGTTTGTGAGTGAACTTAATTTCTCTTTCTAGATCTGAAACCTCGCTTGTCAATCATCTCCACATCAGCACTTCATCTATATCTTGGAATGCTCATTTTTCTTTCTTTAGTTTTCTTCACAGATACATCCCACATGTTTTACAACAAGTAATACAGACTGTAGACTTATTTACTTGACAGAAAACATTGCATTTCTATGAACACATACTTTTTTTTAA
This sequence comes from Theodoxus fluviatilis, assembly GCA_034096865.1. Taxonomy (NCBI): domain Eukaryota; kingdom Metazoa; phylum Mollusca; class Gastropoda; order Cycloneritida; family Neritidae; genus Theodoxus; species Theodoxus fluviatilis. The sequence continues at coordinate 92,935 of JAWQFJ010002914.1, read as the reverse complement.
TGTGAAGGTAGGGTTGAATCGGAGCCTGCATCTGCCAGTGGAGGTCCTTGTTATCTCTTAAACTTACTTTTTCATCAAGTTAAGAGCCTGGCCTTTCCAAAAAGCACACACACTTTGAGAAATATTGTGTTTAAAATTTTTCAATTTGTGTTGTGGAAAGGGAAGTGTTGATACTGAATACTGTGAAACGCGTCAAATCTGAGTTGATAGGAGTGTCTAATTTATTCTTTCATATTCCCTTGGGGGGGAAAAAATCACTAAGTATATTTCTCATTTTGAAGAATGCACTCTGATAAACTCTGTCCTGTATAGGCGTTGGTCATGATGTTGTTTGTGGAAATAGCATTGCCAATTAGAAAAGGTAAAAAGAGGCAACAGTTGAAATGAACAATAACTTACATAACAGAGCATGTTTAACCCGATCCCTGCCTCACCCAGACATTTTCCGGGCCTTGAACTGTCAGAGCTTTGCTAGGTCTTGGAAAATGTTAAGGCCTCTGAAGAAGCACTGTCATGAAAGGGAGGCAACTACAAATGACTTAGGCTCTGCTTTGTTTAGTGCTCTGGAAAATAAGAACACTCTGACTCTGATATGACAAACACTAGTACAGTAAAACGGGAGACATTTTTCTGACATTTGGCGTGCAGTGTATATGGCAGGTCAGGGGTTAAGGAAGATAGCCACTTCCCTGTGGGCCCTGTATGAGAAACCCGTGGGGAAATTGTGATTGTAATCTCTTCTTTTCTGAAGATGGTGGCATTAAAACTTTAACCGAAAGTGTGTGTTATAGATGCAGTGAAAATATTATGTGTCTAGGCGTATCTGTTATTTTTGGCAGTGTTAAAACTCTGAGCCAACCTGTGTGCAGTAGCTGGCATGAGAAAAAGCCAGCTTCACCATTTTTCCTTTCCAGGTCCTCCGGTGTGAAGTTTCTGCCACGAAAACTTCCTGCTTTTCCTGTGCCAGACAAGCTCAGGGAGCAAGTCATGTGCAACGAGGAGCTGACTGTTCTCTACCCAGTTCTGGCCCAGGTTTGCATACTTGTTCTTCTACAATGCTCTGTAAGGCTAGTCTCCACCTTAGCCATCTTTCCCATATTAGGCAACAACAAAAGCTGCGGTTATGGAAACTTCACGTATCCCATGTATTTCTGCCGATCCTTAACTTTTTGATCATGAAAAAATGAAAGAGAAGAAATTGATGGCAAACGATGCACTGAATGCTGTCCCATCTTCCCTGCCCTATGAGTACTCTGGAAAACCACCATACTTCCCTGCACTATGAGTACTCTGGAAAACCACCATTTAACTTAAAGTTATAAAAAGTGTTTTTAGTGAACGAAGGTTGGTTTTTGTTCAATTAGGCCTCTTCTTCAAACGGGGAAAAAAGTTCAGGCAGACCTGCTGACCTTATTTTATTTGGCCATGTTACCTTAACTGTAACTTTTTAAATTGTTTTTAAATTTATGTCTTATCTCATACTGCATAGTGAAGATGTGGGCTATCTTGCCAGTTTTTCCCACTCAAGTTAATTGTTTGAAAATTGGAAGGAATGACAGACAACCCTGCCCCAAAGTCATCATAGTCAGAGGAGGGAAACTGACACAGTGACAGCCAGTTTGGTGAGGGAGTGGCAGCAAGGGTTGGAGAGAGTTGATAATGGGATGTTATTGTTCATGTACTACTTGTGCATCTGTCCCATCAAGTTCAACGTCATTGGAAATCCATTGTCCCATTTGCCCCCACCATGGGAAGTCGTGCCTGGCCCTGCAGGTCCACCTCCGATTCCACTGACACACCTGTACAGCTCAAGTCACCCTGGAAGCCACAGGACGACTGCCACTAGTGAAATTTTTATAGCAAATGGGAAATTCTTATTTACCCCAGTGTATTAGTACACATCTTGATGTGTGGCTGCATCCAGTCTGCCTTGCATTGGTAGCTTCCCATAGCAGAACTGATCATGGATAAAACTAAACTCTCAAATTCTGGAAGGGAATTATTTTTAAATGATAAATGTTGCTGTTGTTTTTGTTGTTGTTGCGTACCTGGGCTAAACAAACCCAGGATCACTCAAGTGGGTGAGATGATTGCGTGCGTAAAAACACTGTTTTTGAACACCCCGCCATATAGGCAGCCACACTCCGTCTTCAGGGGATTTGATCTCTGTCTCCAGAGAATGCCAGTTGTTATGTTAGGAGCTTACCATGGCTGAAGATAATCCCCACATAACAGTACAACATAACAACATTTTGCTGTAGCCTTGGTTTTTGGCTGGATAAATAAGTAGAGTGACGTATGTTTGGAGCATGTTATACTGTGTAATGATTTTATTGAATGCCAAATATTTACTGTTCTTTTAATCATGATCAAGGCCTGAGGAGAACCATAATATTACAGGGTTTTTGACTCACATGCGAAGCAAAAGTGAGTCTATGTACTCACCCTTTTCGTCCGTCCGGGCGTCCGGGCGTCCGAAAACTTTAACGTTGGATTTTTCTCGGAGACTATTAAGTCTATCAATACCAAATGTGGCATGATGGTGTATGATGACAAGGCCTCAAAAAACATACACAGTGACTTAACCTTGCTTCAAGGTCAAGGTCGCAGGGGCCATAAATGTTGTCTAAAAAACATTCATTTTTCACATTTTCTCAATTTTCTCTGAAGTTTTTGAGATTGGATACCTGACCTATATATGGTATATAGGGCAAAGTAATCCCTATCTTTTGATACCAGTTTGGTTGACCTTGCTTCAAGGTCAAGGTCACAGGAGCTCTTCAAAGTTGGATTGTATACATATTTTGAAGTGACCCTGACCCTGCACTATGGAAGATAACTGTTAAACTTAATAATTATGTGGGGCACATGTTATACTTTCATCATGAGACACATTTGGTCACATATCATCAAGGTCAAGGTCACTTTGACCCTTATGAAATGTGACCAAAATGGGGTAGTGAACCACTAAAAGTGACCACATCTCATGGTAGAAAGTGCCAATAAGCACCATTGTGCTTCCTATGTCTTGAATGAACAGCTTTGTGTTGCATGACCTTGGATGACCTTGACCTTGGGTCAAGGTCACATGTATTTTGGTAGGAAAAATGTGTAAAGCATTTCTTAGTGTATGATGTCATTGGTAGGTTTAGTTGTTTGACCTTGACCTTGAAGGTCACATGAAGGTCAAGGTCATGTAAAGGTCAAGGTCAAGCATGTGAGTCGTATGGGCTTTGCCCTTCTTGTTTGTTTTGTTTTTAGATATTTATTCTCATTTCAATTGTAACCTGGTTTCTCAGGAAATTGTGTGTTGCGTTCCCTGTATAAAACTACAAGAAAATTTAGTTTAAGAATGCTGAGCATTCATCATTCTGTTGTATGAAAATTGAAAGAAAACTCTCGAAGAAAGGATATTCATGACTTTATATATTAGTTGTATTAATTTCCATAACAACAATAACACTGAATGATTATAATTGTGGTGGTGATGATGGTTTTGATGATAAGCGTAATGATTTCTTCCTCCCTACAGTGTTGGTGAAATGAAAAAGTAAGCACTTTATTAAAATATAAAGAATTAAATGCTCACTGGAGCATGAGCATGAGAGAGAAAATGGCAGTTTATTTTATGTAGTAAGATCTGTATTTCATGTTTCATATGCTTTCATAACTTGCTCATGCTGTCATGAGTGAGATGGCATTCTCTCCCTACTGAAAGTCTGACTGACCCGAGTCAGTATTCTTGTATTTGTTCAGCTGATTGGTGACCAATTTAGATGTACCTCACACTCTTATAATTTCTTGTGCAGAATTAATTTGATGTGTTTTTCTTGTTCACAGCTTTTGAGTCCAGCAAACTTTGTCCACAAGTTCTCACTGCTGCTGCATTTGGAAGAAATACAGGAGGAATTGAACATGGAGGAATTTGACATGTTCAATGTGAGTTCTGTACAGTGTTCCCATGTCTGCTGAAGACACGGTATGGATGATCAGTAAAAGTTCATGTCGTTCACATTTGCAGCCATTTGACTTGAATGCCTACAGTATTAAATGGTAATGGTGGACAATGGCAAGTTCACATTTGCAGCCATTTGACTTGAATGCCTACAGTATTAAACCGTAATGGTGGACAATGCCAAGTTCACATTTGCAGCCATTTGACTTGAATGCCTACAGTATTAAACCGTAATGGTGGACAATGGCAAGTTCACATTTGCAGCCATTTGACTTGAATGCCTACAGTATTAAACCGTAATGGTGGACAATGGCAAGTTCACATTTGCAACCATTTGACTTGAATGCCTACAGTATTAAATGGTAATGGTGGACAATGGCAGGAACTGAGCCACAACACCTAAATTGTATTAAGGAAAGTCATGGGTGTGAAAATGGTCTTAAAAATCCTTATCAGGTGATTTTGACTAGCATGTTTGAGTTGTTTCAACTCTTTGCAATGTAATTCCAATAGTCTCTATACATAAAAAAACACCCTAGAAAACATGTGAAAATGCACATGAAGAACCTTGCCCCCATGATAATTTTTTTAACCCCTTTGAGAATTTTTGTTGGCACTATTCGAAATACATGGGAGATGGAAAAAACAACTTTTCCCTTTTTTCTTTTTTCCCCCTAAACCACTTTTTGTGAACTTCAAATTATGCATAAAATATTATAAGCATTGTACAGATCTGTAATTTTCAAGTTGTATTTTTCATGCATCTTGTCACATGGGTATGTGTTATTACTATTAGCCTCTAGTTCAGCAGCTATGCACACCAAAACTTCTAATTTAAGAAGGATATTTTTTAATATCATGTATAGTACATAAAATGAGCAAGTATCCTTTCCAAGAGTATTTGGAATTTCCCAAATGATGTGGCAAGTTTAGATATTAAATTATAAATCTAAGGAAACAGAAAATTTAATTTTACTGCATATAAGCTTGGAACTTTTTTTCTTCTAATAATAGAAAAATACCTGTTGTGGTAGCCATTTTGAATAATTAACAGATGGCCTACTTTTTTTCAATTGAAGCAAAAATGGCTTTTACTTGATTTCATGTACATCTTTGAATTGCCATGCATTAAAGTCTGTAAACTCATTGCAGTACAAATATTTACTTTGATACCCATGTCTGCCTTTGAATTTGAGGTGTCTGATGTGATCAGATTCTGGCCATGAAAGCAAAACAAGTTAACCTGATTTTCATCGTATGATCAAAGGGATAAACTCTACGTTATGACATTAAATATTCTGATGAGAATGCTGTGATTGTTTGTGGTTGTTATGACTCATCTATTGAGCAGATGTTTGTAACTCATGCACTCTCCCCCGATGTGAGTGAGCAAAGTAGTATGTGTAGTGCTTATCATGAAATCTTCTGCGAGTTAACATGTTTTACTATGGAGCCTACTGAAGACAGCTATTTCTGTGCTTGTGAGAGTGAACAGGAGTCATTTATTAGCAGAAGTGAAGGAGTGTGAGTTGAGAATGGGACAAACAGAGAGAATGTCGGGCGGCAAAGTGACTGTGTTGCAGTACTGGCTTTGAAATGTCAACATAACAATGCTTTTTGACTCACATGCGAAGCAAAAGTGAGTCTATGTCCTGAGCCGTGTGGTCCGTCCGTCCGTCCGGGCGTCCGTCCGTCCGGGCGTCCATCCGGGCGTAAAAAACTTAAACGTTGCATTTTTCTCGGAGACTATTAAGTCTATCAACACCAAATGTGGCATGATGGTGTATGATGACAAGGCCTCAAAAAACATACATAGTGACTTGACCTTGCTTCAAGGTCAAGGTCACAGGAGCCATAAATGTGGTCTCAAAAACAGTCAGTTTTCACATTTTCCCAATTTTCTCCCACGTTATTGAGAATGGCGACCTTAGCTACAAGTGGTATATAGGTCAAAGCAAGCCCTATCTTTTGATACCAGTTTGGTTGACCTTGCTTCAAGGTCAAGGTCACAGGAGCTCTTCAAAGTTGGATTGTATACATATTTTGAAGTGACCTTGACCCTGAACTATGGAAGATAACTGTTTCAAACTTAATAATTATGTCGGGCACATGTTATACTTTCATCATGAGACACATTTGTTCACATATCATCAAGGTCAAGGTCACTTTGACCCTTATGAAATGTGACCAAAATGGGGTAGTGAACCACTAAAAGTGACCATATCTCTTGGTAGAAAGTGCCAATAAGCACCATTGTGCTTCCTATGTCTTGAATTAACAGCTTTGTGTTGCATGACCTTGGATGACCTTGACCTTGGGTCAAGGTCACATGTATTTTGGTAGGAAAAATGTGTAAAGTATTTCTTTGTGTATGATGTCATTGGTAGGTTTAGTTGTTTGACCTTGACCTTGAAGGTCACCTGAAGGTCAAGGTCATATAAAGGTCAAGGTCAAGCATGTGAGTTGTATGGGCTTTGCCCTTCTTGTTTGAAAGCTTGCATTATGTATTTCTAGTATTATAATCTGAAATATGCATTGCAGATGAGCTGCAAAGATAAAGGTGAAGGTATTGGTTTGATGCAGGGACCTGTCACCAACATCTGGCATGAAAGACTATACACTTTACACCCTGATCATGGCACCACATTGTCAAACCTGGGCTGAACTCCAAGGACAATGCAGAAATGATTAATGGAATGCACTGTCTTCCTCTGTGTACCTACTTTCCTGGTTCTTTGTCTCTGTACTAAGCATTCCTGTTTCTAGATTCTGTTTTTGATAGATTGACATTTGTGAATGTTGCTTTATTTTCTATTCCCATGTCCATCCTGACTTCCCTGTTCTGACTGTCACATGGCTGGCTCTTGTCTATGTAGGTGTGTCTGGGCAGGGCAGGCCAGTACCTGAGTCTTGCAGTGCCAGGGCTGTGTGAGGGCCGACCCTCCGTCCTCATCGGAGACCAGATCATCCTCTCCGACCCCACAAACTCCAGCGGCCCTAAATATGAGGGCTATGTGCATGAAGTGAGTTCCTGCTTTACTCTTCTCTTGTCTGCCTGTATGACAGTCTATGTGCCTGCCTGTCAGTGTGTCTGTCTGTATGTCTATGTGTCTGTGTGTCTGTCTGTGCTGTCCTGCCCTACTCTGTCTGTCTCTCTGTCTGCCTGCCTGCCTCTCTGTCTGTCTGTCTTGAATCTGTCTTGACTGTCTGTCTGTCTGTCTGTCTGCATGTCTGTCTGTGTGTCTGTCTGTCTGTCTGTGTGTCTGTCTGTCTGTCTGTCTGTCTGTCTGTCTGTCTGTCTGTCTGTCTGTCTGTGTGTCTGTCTGTCTGTCTCTCTGTTTGTCTGTCTCTCTGTCTGTTTCTCTGTCTGTCTGTGTGTCTGTCTGTCTGTGTGTCTGTGTGTCTGTCTGTCTGTCTGTCTGTCTGTCTGTCTGTCTGTCTGTCTGTCTGTCTGTCTGTCTGTCTGTCTATCTGTCTGTGTGTCTGTCTGTGTGTGTGTCTGTCTATCTGTCTGTCTGTCTGTCTGTCTGTCTGTCTGTCTGTCTGCCTGTGTGTGTGTCTGTCTGTGTGTGTGTCTGTCTGTCTGTGTGTGTGTCTGTCTGTCTGTCTATCTGTCTGTCTATTTGTGTGTCTGTCTGTATGTCTGTCTGTCTGTCTGTCTGTCTGTCTGTCTCTCTCTCTCTCTCTCTCTCTCTCTCTCTCTCTCTCTCTCTCTCTCTCTCTCTCTCTCTCTCTCTCTCTCTCTCTCTCTCTCTCTCTCTCTCTCTCTCTCGTGCATTTGTAAAATTTATATCCATTTCTTGTCTGGGTAATATTTATACTTGCTTTTGATGGAACATATCTTTACTTGAGTTACACATATTGTTTGCAGGTTTTGAGAGATGGAGTCTACCTGAAATTCAATGACACATTTCAAAATGCCTACAATGGAGAGGATTACAATGTTTCCTTCTGTCTGAACAGGTAACTTGATGAGCATGTATACATGAAACGAATGTTCATGCCTACAGTCTTGTTTTGGGGTCATTTGCATGATGGAATGCTTGAAAGATAATTAAAAGGACCCACCTGAGGTTTACATAAAAAATGAAAATGAGAAAGCCCATGACACACATGTAAAGGTAAAAGTGCTCCTTTTTATATTGTGCCTCTTCACCCATTGATGGATACTTAAACCAAACTCGTTTATATCCTGGTCATCGCGCCACTCTTCTTATACCCATCACCTCCTCAACTCCCTGGGGAGCATGCAACCATGTGTAACTGTAAGCCAGCCTTTGTGTAGAGAAGAGAGGGCGGGGGCTGGAGGGGTTTCCATCTGGGCAGTACACATGAATTTGAAAGCAAAGCAGATTGGAATGTAAGATGCATTGCTACCTATTCTGGGCTGTTGTGACTTTTGACACAGTATTCCACTTTTTTCTTGAAAGCACAACTTAGCCTATGTTCCTGTTCGCATGCTGTCATCACTGCTGCATGGACATACATGATCTCTTTATTATTTTGATCCTTGATTTTTTTACAGAACAACAATGAGAAGATGCCATCAAGCTGTGAAAGAGGCCATAGATCAGCTTGGATCAGCAGGTTGGTGTCACTGTCATCTTCTCATCTTATGTGAATGTATGTGTGTATGTATGTAATGTAATATAGTGTAGTGTAATATAATGCACATTCATACATTTTTAAGGCAATGGTTTTCATCCCACCAAGGTGCTCAAAGCCCGTCAATTCTGGAGAAAAGGAGTGTTTTCAGCTGCTTTTTTAAGAATGTGCAGGAGTCACATACTCTCAGGGATGTAGGAATGTCATTCCTTAGAACTGCTCCAGCAAATGAAAAGCAGTGCTGTCCATTTTTTTTATATTCATGGTTTTTTAACTCACATGCGAAGCAAAAGTGAGTCTATGTACTCACCCGTTTCGTCCGTCCGGGCGTCCGTAAAAAAACTTTAACGTTGGATTTTTCTCGGACACTATTAAGTCTATCAACACTCAATTTGGCATGATGTGTATGATGACAAGGCATCAAAAAACATACATAGTGACTTGACCTTGCTTCAGCCATTTTTCACATTTTCCCAATTTTCTCTGAAGTTTTTGAGATTGGATACCTGACCTATATATGGTATATAGGGCAAAGTAATCCCTATCTTTTGATACCAGTTTGATTGACCTTGCTTCAAGGTCAAGGTCACAGGAACTCTTTAAAGTTGGATTGTATACATATTTTGAAGTGACCTTGACCCTAAACTATGGAAGATAACTCTTCCAAACTTCATAACATTGTAGTACACATGTTATACTTTTATACTAGGTCACCCATGTCGTCCGTCCGGGCGTTCTGTCGTCCGTAAAAACCTTTAACGTTGGATTTTTCTTGGAGACTATTAAGTCTATCAACACCCAATTCGGCATGATGATGTATGATGACAAGGCATCAAAAAACATACATAGTGACGACCTTGCTTCAAGGTCAAGGTCACAGGGGCCGTAAATGTTGTCTAAAAACAGCCATTTTTCACATCCTCTCAGCATGTGAGTCGTGTGGGCTTTGCCCTTCTTGTTTTTTAAAAACAGTATTCCTTGGGTTGAGTACCTGAGGTTTCTGGGTGGTGTGTAGACAGTTAGCAACTCCCCCAGGTACAATGGAGCACATCCATTCAGACACTTGTGCACACTGAAATTTCATCAAGTAGTTTGTGATGGGAAGTCTGTCAGATTCTCAGATATTTGCATAGTTACCATTTCAAAAGCCTCAATGAAATATTATAGACAAGAACTTGGAACTTCCTGTGGTGTTTATTGATGCCACATAATTTTCATGGTTTTGTTTGACACAGTGACAACTAATACCCAAATTCCTGCCATAGCATTTTTTTTCTGGGGCTGTTTGACGTTGCTGTCTGAAATACACAAATAACCTATTTGAAGGATTCTAATTTCTACACATCAACACAATTATAGTTATTTTAGCATCCTGGGTATTTGTTGTCAGATATGACTTTGACCCAAAACACAAACCTTGTCATATTTCTCAGTCTGTGTAATCACTCCACTGGATAGTTTGACAGTCTTGACAGCCAGATCCCAAATTATGATCTCTGCATCCTTAACCTCACTGAAAACTTCAAATGATGATGATGATGATGTTGGAGTCCTGAAACTTCTGCCTTTCCTTAAATTACTGCCAAGATGAGCTGAGTGACAAGTGAGGTACCTAAGTGCTGTAGAAAGGACTAACTAATGTTCATTGGGATCCAGAGCATGTTGGTTTGTACAGCAAAAGACACCAATGTCTCAAGCTTACCATGTCTATGAAAAAGTCAGGTGCTGATCACCTCAACTGAAAACATGTCAATGAACTGGCAGTGCAGTTATACATTTATATGGATCAAAATAGCTTAGCTGTGAGATACTCAAGCATTAATCAGGAGGGCTCAAGTTTGATTTGTACCTGAGGTTATGTAAGATTGTAACTTCTGCAGGTTCCTGCAGGGTTTCAGTTTCTTCTTAGGATCCCAGTCTGGTCCTGTTTTACAGCTCGGTGTCTATCAGTGCTGCATTTGCTTTGCATTCCAGTCTTGTTCCCAGCGTTTCTGAAGCTGACCGTTCCCCAGATTGATGTGGATGCCTTAAGGCGTGGCAGCAATGCCACGTCTCCCCAGGCCAGAGGCTTCCAGGCCAATACAGGCTACGCAAAAAACGGAGGCGGTCATGCGCCCTTTGGACGTGGCTACACGCCGAACGGCCGAGGCTTCAAACAGATGGGCAGGGGCCAAGGCTTTGTGTTCGTGCAGAATGGCCATCCTTCTTCAAATCTCTGGAACAATGGCAGGTCTGGTCAAGATTCAGAGAGTGCTGATGTTGCCTGTCCCATCAGTGTGGAGATCCGCGACAGTGTGAGCTACTTCAACAAGAACCTGAATGCTGAGCAGAAAATGGCTGTCACTCAAATCCTTTTGGGCCAGGGCAGACCCCTTCCCTATGTGATATTTGGTCCCCCAGGTAAGACTAGTGCTGGGCTTGTGATGATTTGATGCATTTGTCAGAGGGTAGATGGAATTTTGGTCCATGGGTAAACTATTGTTGATCTTACTTCAGAGTGTATTTTGCTCCAGAATGTTCTTTAATTCTCAAATGAGAAAAGTTGTACTCTGTAACTAAGAAATAAATAAATAAAATTGTCTTAATGAGTAAAATAACAACAACAAACTGCTAAAGAGAGATCATCTGCTGTGAAGAAAATGAATGGAAATGTATTGAAATGGGAACACTGTCAGTATATATAATCATGCATGGGTCTGAACCCTGATAGGTAGGTCTACTCAAACTTATGGCACCCATGACTGCCAGCAGAAATAAATACATGTGATGCTTTCTGCATGATTACAGGTGTCCGAGTACTGGATACACTCAGTGTTTTAAGCTGCAATAGTCATTTCATTAGCACTTACATGATACAGACCTGCCAAGTGCTACGATTTAGGCGTAGCATGCTACGATTTCGACATGCTTGCTACGCTCGTCCGTAAAAACTACGCTTTTTCAAAAAAATCCATTCATGAAAAAGCGAGCGACCCGCGAGCCAGCCTCGAACTTAACTTTTGACCTTCACGTAGAATTGTGTACTGTAACCGACCAATCGCGTTGCGTTTTAACCCCCCATGCAGAAATGCTGGAAACACCCGAGGCGCAGTTGTTTGACTGCAAAAATGGCGTCGAAGCGAAAGACGCCCGCTGTCGATCTCGCTGCTACTCCCCCAAAGAAGGCATGAAAGTCTCGACCCAGTTGTCAGCACTTTAAAGCAGACTACACCAAGAAGTATCCATGTATGGTCAGATCTGCAAATAGCTCCTCAGCCGCAAGATGCATGTACTGTCAGACCGATTTTTTGATTGCTCACGGGGGGGGGGGGGGCGGTTTGACATCGAGAAACATGTGCGTACTGCGACACACAAGAAGAAAGCCACGGAAAAGCTGAGCAAACCGCTCACTGCGTACTTCAATCCAGCGACTGCAGCAGAGGACGATCAATCAGTCATTTTAGCAGAATGTTTGTTCACATCGTTCCTTGTGGAACACAATGTACCCATCAGTGCAGCAGATCACGCAGGGCCACTGAACTTTTGACCGTCTCGTAGAACCACACCCCCCCACCCCCACCCCCGCTTCACGCCGGCGGTTCAGTGCTCAGCGTCTTGACAGCCCCCCCTGCTTCACGCCGGCGGTTCAGCGCTCAGCGTCTTGACAGCACCCCCACCCCCACCCCCGCGCTTCACGCCGGCGGTTCAGCGCTTTGCGCCTGTGCAAACATCGCCATTTTCCTTCTTGTGCGTGTGTGCTATGCCTATTTCTTAAATGCTGCTCCCAAAAGCTCTGGATGCTACTCTTTGGCATGATGGTGGGTTGGCAGGTCTGATGATACTTCCAAATGTAAGCCTGTTAGTACTGACAGTCTGGCCCATAATTTTTCTTGATTCCCATGCCCTCGCTCTTTTAAGGTCTTAGGCTACCTTGAAAAATTATGATTTTCTCATAATTATGAGTTTTGAGAGGACCCCCAGTTTTAGACGCCACAAAGTCTCAGCTATGCATGGATGTAAACAATAAACTTGTCAAAGTGGCGGAAAATGATGAAAATTGTCATTTATTATGCATGGTATAAACATTGCTTGTGCTGTCAAATCAGCTGATGACCTAATTAATATTCAGTAACTCATAACTTCCGTATTTTTCATCATAGAAACATAATTCTTTCACCAAATTGCTCCATTTTCATCACAGTTTTATGTTTGAAACGATCCCTATAGTTTTCTATGGATGAATTTCATTGGATGATCAGAGTATTATAATGAGCTGAAGGGTCTTATAAGCCAATCAGCGCACAGTTAACAGTGACATTTGGCTGGTGTCAACTTCCGCTTTTCGCGCGCTGTGTGAACGCTGCAACTGCCGAGTCTATTTCAACGCAGAGTGCAAGATGACGATTAAGAGGAAGTTTGGGAGTGTGCTGAGAAGAAAGAGGTGATATATGGGGAATCAGTTCGTAGGGAAAGACTGTGGTGGTGAGAGGAAGTTATCCGAGATGGGGTGAGGCGGAGTCCAAGGTGGAGCAAGCTTGCCAAGTATCGGTGGCGAGTCTGCGCAGGGTAGTGACACTGACGCTACTGACAGGGCTGGGCATAGTGACAACAATATTGCCGAGGCAAATAGCAACAATAAAGTTTGCGAGAGTGCATCTGCTCAGAAACTTGCCTCTTGTGAAGATGCAGCAACCTCATTGTGTGATCGTGAGTATGGCTATGCATTCGTAGACTTGGACGTGTTGTTTTCGTCCGTGAAGGAGTTGTTGTCATGTACAGAATGCCAGGGGAGGGAGTTGACTGTGGTGGAGAGGCTTCCAAGTCAGGGCTTCGCAAGGGAGTTTATTGTGAAGTGTCAAGCGTGTGATGCCATCCAGATGATCTCAACATCAAAGAAGGCAAAGCACAGTCATGATGTAAACAAGAGAGTGATCTATGCTTTCAGACAGATTGGGTGTGGACTGAGAAAGATAAAAACTTTCTCAGCATTTATGAACATGCCAAAGGCTATGATGACCAATGCAGCATACAGGAATCAAGTAAATGCTCTGAAAGTATCAGCTTCTGCACTTTGTCAGCGTAGTATGGCTGAAGCTGCCAAAGAAATTCATTTGTCTGCTGACACTGAGCAACATGTTGTGGAGACTGCAGTGTATGTGGATGGTACATGGCAGCGGAGGGGACACTCCTCCCTAAATGGTGTGGTTTCTGCCATCCACATGCCAGAAGAGTCCAATGCTGCAGGGAAAGTTCTTGACTTTGCAGTTCTGACAGTAAAGAAAGAGTAGAGGTGTCTAGAAGGCAAGCAGCAGCCTCAGGGAAGCAAAGACGGAAAGTCCTACATGCACGAAGAAAGGGAAAAGAGGATTGGTACAGGGGAAAAGAGGGGGGTGATCACTACCAAAAGGGTGCATTTCATTGTGCATGAGGTGTACAGCAAAGTGCTGGTGTGTGGGACTCCAGAAAACTTGAAAATTGCCATGTAGCCCCATATCAGAAGGTGGGACTGGTAACTATTTCCTTTATTTGCGTTTTTCTCAAAACTATGTTTTTTAAACCTTGTGTCAACTGCCCTGACTACATATTTTCATATAGCAAGTAGAAACTTTCCACACTTGCTATTTTCAGTTTGTATTATGCAACTAACCAGTTTCAAAGTGATCTGGTGATGCATAGATTAGTTTTTTGATGGTTTTTGTGTTCTAATTACGGCGGGAAAACAGTAATAAAAGCACAAAAATATAGGGAACTTCTTATTTATCAAACAACTTAGAATTTTAGGTTGATTGCATATGTTTTTGCAGTCCAAATGAAATGGTGCAAATTTCATTGTTCAGTGTTGGATAGAATTAGAGATATCATTGTTACAAGTTGGGTTGTTTTCACTGACGTCCATCTTGTTTTTTCTGTAACCATGGCAACCAGAAAACATCTGTTTGTATTTTTTTCTTGGCTAATGTTAATATAATACTATCATATAAAAAGATGTGAAATATATGCTAACACAACACATTTTCCCTTGAGACTAGCCTAAGACCTTAACCTTTGCCCTTTGCCTCTATCTTGTCAAGGCACAGGGAAGACCATCACGATGGTGGAGGCCTTGCTTCAGGTGTGGAAGAAGTGTCCCTTCAGTCGCATCATTGCCTGCACCTCCAGTAACAGCGCTGCTGACCTCTTGGTAAATGACTTGCACACGTTTTATTTGCCCGTCTCACTCTCTCTGCCTTCTCCTTATTTTGCTCCTCCTCAGTCTTCCTTCTCTCTTTTGTCTTCTGCACCTTCTCATGAGTTGTGCTGATTCTCCTGTCTTTCTCTTTTGCACTATTTCATCCTGTGTACCGTCTTCTCTTTTCTTGTGCTCTTGCTTTGCCATCTTTCTCTTTCTTTGTTGTCTTGCTCCTCCCTCAGGGTACTGCCTTCACTTTCCCTCTGCATCTCCTTTCTGCTCCCTCCCCACCCGTCTTCATCTCCTGAAATTGTCCCCCATTCTTGTCTTCCATTTTCCCTTATGCCACTTTTAAAAAATCCTTTCTCTCTCATTCTTTACTTGCTTTCCTCCTCTTTTATTTGTGTCTTTATATTTCTGTGCTTGTATCCTCCTCTCATATCTTTCTTCTTTATCTTTTTACAACCTCTCTTTGGGTGTTTGTTTATCACCATCACCCTGTCTTCTTCCTTCCACCCAGTCATCCTCTTGTCAGGCCATCCTACATATTATTGTATGGTTCTCATCTTTTCCTCCTTTTCCTTTTCCTCTTCCTCTTAAATCTTTTTTCCAAACCTCCTTTTTATATTCCAATGTATTCCTTCCCCCTGCCATTCTCCCCCTGTGGGTCTGGGGTAAGAGTTGACCCGCCGCGTCTCCCTATGTGATTCGTAAGAGTCTAACAACTAGGGAATTTGTGACTTTATTTGCGTTTAAACTATTTTAGTGATTGTTGTGCTTAATGGCCTTACATAGCCTACAAAGGCTGAAAGGCAGTAAAACACTGTCCATCCATCCATCCATCCCCCTGCCATTCATTACTTTCCAGATGTCAAATTAACTAATCACCCTCACTCTGTTTTCCAGGTTGAGAGAATTCATGCCAGTGGGTTAGTGAAGACATCCGACATGATACGGGTGAATGCCTTCCAGAGGCAGCAAAGCGTGAGTTCCAAGCTGCTTGTTATAGAAAATATTTGGTAGACATCAATCAAGTCCAACAGGTGTGGGTAGCCAGCTATGCAAAATATGAATAGTCTAGGTATGTTTTTTGTTTAATATGCAATTTCAAGTGAACTTTGGCCATCTAGAGGTGGGCAAAATTATTTCCTGTAGGCTTCAATACTTCCCTTCAGTTCTGAAATAACCTAGAGTAGATTTAATGTTTATTTGTAGATGCAAAATGTTTTGATAATGATAATTAATAATGAATATAATTTTGTTTATTTTCACTTGAACTGCCTTGAGTCTGGTATTTGTTTAATTGGTGAAAACGTTTTCCTCTCAAATGCTGCCCATAAAAATTGCTTGGTCTGCTGTCTTCCTCAAATCTGATCCATGTATCTATATATTGTTTTTCTGCATGTTGAAATGTGTTATTCACCACCACCACCACCCACCCACCACCATCCCCCCAACCCTCACCCCACCACCACATCCACCACCACCACGCACCACCACCACCCACCACCCCTCACCCACCCATCACCCACCCATCACGAACCACCAACCACCACCACCTCATCATCATTATCATGTCAATAGCCATTATCACCACCACCACTGAAAGCATCATTGCCATTGTCATTGTCACTGTGCATTTCAGAACATCTCAGACGTGGTGTTGATGTACTCCGTAAATGGGGAGAGCCAGGAACTGATAGCTCGCTACCGCATCGTGGTGTGCACCTGTTCCACTGCAGGCTGGCTCTTCCAGCTGGGCATCAGACCTGGACACTTCACCCATGCCATGGTGGATGAGTGTGGGCAAGCCATGGAACCTGAGTGCCTCATTCCCTTGGGGCTAGTGGGGGCTGCAGATGGCCAGGTATGAATGAGCCTGGTTGCTTCATGCAAGTGTAACAAGGCCAGGGGCAGGGCTGCTTTGCATAGCCTTTAGCAAGGCATAGGTTGGTGTCAACATTTGTTTGCCTCTGCATCTGTTTTCATCATACTGACACAAGTTGAAACTGGCCTATTCCTTGCAAGATCATGCAAGATACAAGTGTAAGTAACACTCCTCAGACCCATTTGATATCTTCCCCCACCCCCATTCCACTAGCATCAGTCAGTGTTGATGCAGACGTCAGTGGCACTAAAGATGAGAGCACATCCTCTCTCTCTCTCTCTCTCTCTCTCTCTCTCTCTCTCTCTCTCTCTCTCTCTCTCTCTCTCTCTCTCTCTCTCTCTCTCTCTCTCTCTCTCTCACTCTCTCTCTCTTTCCCTCCCTCCCTTCCTCTCTCTCTCTCTCTCTCTTTCCCTCCCTCCCTTTCTCTCTCTCTCTCTCTCTCACTCTCTCTCTCTCTCACTCTCTCTCTCTCTCACACACACACACGCACACATACACACACACACACATGCATGCGCACACACTGACACACACACACACACACTGTTGCACACATGCATACATACAAGCTTCAAACTGCTTCTGTTCTTGTTTGTAGAGGCTGAGTCCATGTTGTGTGTTGGCTGTTGTCAGATTGTGCTGGCTGGAGACCCCAAACAGCTGGGTCCAGTGCTGATGTCCCGCCTTGCCAAGATGTATGGCCTGGAGCTTTCCTTTCTGGAGAGAATCATGGCGCGTCCACCGTACACCCGTGACCCGGCCTCCTTCTCCGCCCATGGTGGATTTGACCCGTCTCTGGTCAGTGCATGGACTGACTTCAGCAGTTCTCTCACTAGAGAACTTGTTGGGAAAATGTGGTTCTTTCTTAAACTGGAGTATAAAGTAAATGTATGTATGCATGTATGGCTATTATTGGTCTTTATCTTTTATGCATTTGAAGATCACTCTTTGCTGTCGCTATAACCATTTCCACCACTCTGAAGAGATCCTGAGGAAGACCAAGTGGGTGTGAATTTGATGAATAAGACCAGACAGAGCCAGCATGCCATTTTCTGTTGGTTTTTTTACACACACACATACACACACACACACACACACACAGATGCACATGTACGTGCCTGGAAGTATAGGCACACAGACATGCACACACACACACACACACACATACACACACATTGGAGTCTCTTGGTGTAATTCACTTCTGCTATGGCATCACAAAGACACAAATGCTGTCAGTTAGACAGTGTCCTTAGCAGAAGTGTCATTTCTTTTCCATAACAGATTTCAGACCTTTTAAAATGTGAAATGAAAAAGTGTCATTAAGACAGCAGTACATGCAATGCTGTTGTTGCACAGGTCTGCTCAGGGAACTTGCTTTGCAGCCATGTGTGGGGATGGAGTGACCAGTGTTGTAGTCATCTTGAATCATTTTATTTGGACCCAGACGAGCAGTGAGATGCTTCACAAGGCGCCTCTTTTATGTTTCGTGTTTTGTTTATTGTCTGCTATGTTAGTTAATTGTATTGTATGTAACTCTTCTTTTATTTCAACTGTATAGTGTGCGAGTGTTGGAATGCTTTGTATGAGTGTGGACTTTTCATTGTAAACGCCATGAGCTTGCCTATTAGGGAAGGTATGTGCGTACAAATAATCTGTATTATTATTATTATTATATACATGTATATGTAGATTAGATTAGATCAGGTTAGGTTAGGTTAAGTTAGGTTAGATAGATAGATAGATAGATAGATAGATAGATAGATAGATAGATAGATAGATAGATAGATAGATAGATAGATAGATAGATAGATAGATAGATAGATAGATAGGTAGGTAAATAAGTAGATAGATGTGTAGATAGATGATTGATTTTGAAAAAAAAATTGACTGAGTTAGTTGTAGATTCTGTTTCATGTAAACTTTTATTTTACCTTTTTTTCTTCAGGGCCCGTATCCAGAACGGCGAGTTATTTTAACCCCGATTTATCTATAAACCCGGGTTAGCTATTGCGAGGTTAGGCGCTAGGTTAAATCCCCATCCACGAAGCAAAAATAACACGGGGTTAGCTAAATCTTGGTCTCGGTCAACTCAGACGATTCCAACTGTCTGTTCCGCTCTCCCTTGGCTGGAAACCAGTATATATAGCAAAGCGCAACCTAGGATCCACTGACGACGTACCTTATCTAACAGATTTACCTTCCCTAGTGAAGCTGGATACGGGCCAAGGTCATTTGCTCACTGCACAGAGACAGGCAAGGCAGTGAGAGGAAATTCTTCACATGCCCTTGAATCGCGGCTGGATTAGAGTCATAACACGTTTTCTACACACACTCACAACGCGCGCCACACACATGAACGCATGTGCATGATTAAAAGAGCCAATACTTGCTCAGTCGAAGATAACCCCGGGTTATCTATTTATCTTGCCGACATCGGAAGGATAGTTTAACCCTCTGCTTTGACGCGAGTTTAGGGCTAAATCGCCGTCATGCATGGGAAAATTTAACCCGAAGTCAAGATAACCCGGGGTTAGGGGATAAATCGAGTGTTAAAAAGATAAATCGCCGTTCTAGATATGGGCCCAGTTTAATCAAGATAATTTATGAGCAGAATAATAACCCTTTACCCTTTTTGACTCACATGCGAAGCAAAAGTGAGTCTATGTACTGAGCCGTGTCGTCCGTCCGTCCGGGCGTCCGGGCGTCCGTCCGGGCGTAAAAAACTTAAACGTTGGATTTTTCTCGGAGACTATTAAGTCTATCAACACCAAATGTGGCATGATGGTGTATGATGACAAGGCCTCAAAAAACATACATAGTGACTTGACCTTGCTTCAAGGTCAAGGTCACAGGAGCCATAAATGTGGTCTCAAAAACAGTCATTTTTCACATTTTCCCAATTTTCTCCCACGTTATTGAGAATGGCGACCTTAGCTACAAGTGGTATATAGGTCAAAGCAAGCCCTATCTTTTGATACCAGTTTGGTTGACCTTGCTTCAAGGTCAAGGTCACAGGAGCTCTTCAAAGTTGGATTGTATACATATTTTGAAGTGACCTTGACCCTGAACTATGGAAGATAACTGTTTCAAACTTAATAATTATGTGGGGCACATGTTATACTTTCATCATGAGACACATTTGGTCACATATCATCAAGGTCAAGGTCACTTTGACCCTTATGAAATGTGACCAAAATGGGGTAGTGAACCACTAAAAGTGACCATATCTCATTGTAGAAAATGCCAATAAGCACCATTTTGCTTCCTATGTCTTGAATTAACAGCTTTGTGTTGCATGACCTTGGATGACCTTGACCCAAGAAGGTCACATGTATTTTTGTAGGAAAAATGTGTAAAGCAATTCTTAGTGTATGATGTCATTGGTAGGTTTAGTTGTTTGACCTTGACCTTGAAGGTCACCTGAAGGTCAAGGTCAAGCATGTGAGTCGTATGGGCTTTGCCCTTCTTGTTTCCTTTTTCAAGTGTACTTTTCCTGCAGTTTGCAATGGGCAAATAATTTATTCAGCAGATGAATGGGCAAGGTAAAAGGACGGACATGCCAGTTTCCTGACCCAAGTAGTAATGCTTTGTTTTGATTGCAGATGACGATGCTGGTGAAGAACTACAGGTCACATGCTTTGTTTTGATTGCAGGTGACGATGCTGGTGAAGAACTACAGGTCACCTGCTTTGTTCTGATTGCAGGTGACAATGCTGGTGAAGAACTACAGGTCACATGCTTTGTTTTGATTGCAGGTGACGATGCTGGTGAAGAACTACAGGTCACACCCTGACATTCTGCACCTGTCCTCCAGTCTCTTCTACTTTGGAGAACTGGAG
>JAWQFJ010002914.1:40000-67500 GCA_034096865.1 Theodoxus fluviatilis | reverse complement strand
GACTGGCAAAAATCCAGTCAACTGCTTAACATGAATATTTATCAAGTTTACATAAATATGAACATTCCAGCCAATGAGAAGTTTGTGTGTGTTTTTGTCTCCATTTTCCAGGAGTCCTATTAAAAGTGAATACTTGGAAGCATTCTTGTGTTTCATATGAGATTTTCTCCATTTCCTATATTTTTTAATATGCAAAGAGTAGCTTACCCATGTATTTACGAATCTATTCATTTGAGCCAAAACTTAAGCCTCAAATCCAGGTCCTTTAAAGAAACAAGTGTACCAAATTTTCCCCCTGAACAAATGGTAGATTATGACATTTTAATATTATGAGATAGATGCTCAGTAGGGGGTCTCCATGATTTTGCATTCATTTCCATTCGTATCACCCACGTATCTTATGTGTTGAAATTCTGGCTGAAGTCTAATGATTGAATTCTGATATGAAGAAGCAAGCTACTTGAATCTGTCATAGAATATCTTCCATTGATTATAGAAATGATAATGGGACATATCTGTGAGTTGGTAGAAATGACAACCATTCTCCTGTGACTATGTAAATCAATTCCCACTTGTTCATCTTTCATCTTGAGGTGTCTAGTGGGTAAATGTTTACAGTGACAATAACAACTTGGTTAACTGGTGTGCTGTTTTGATATTACTTCTGTACAGTGCCGTCCATGCTGCACTGACTTCTAAAGTGGCACAACTGCAATCTTCATCTTCCAGGTGCGTTCCAATGAGAGCTTGATGGGGTTTGACAAGCGCCACACTCTGGGCTTCCTCAGCAACCCCAAGCGCTTCAACGTGGCCATCACTCGAGCCCAGGCCCTTCTCATCATAGTTGGCAACCCTCACATCCTGCACCAGGTAGGGAGGGAACTTTTCCAGCCCTTTGCTGAGTCCATCCACGTTGATGCTCAGCTGTAGCTGTTGCTGTAGAATCGGCCATGACGCCAAATGATCACGAGGTAAAGTTTACCACAGTTGAGGCAAGCCGCACATGAAAAGTTGCTATTTGAAATCAGAGTTTTTACCTCCTAGTTGTCAGCCTTCCTGCTCAAAGTGAAAGCTTTTCCAACAGTTTATCTTGGCCTTGCTGTCTTTTCCCTCATGTTCCCCCCTGCCCCTTCATCCCTCCTCCCTATACCTAGCCCTGGTTCTTTGTCTCTGTAGATAGGAAGCAGTCCACTGAGTTTTGTGTCTTGGTCATTCATTCTGCCTGTGGGGACGTGTTTGTGCCATATATTACATGTCAGTTCATTTTCTGTTCTTTTTCCTTAGACTTTTGCCAAGTCTTGTGTTCATCTATAAGGTTTTTATCTCTCCAGTCTTTTGGAAGCTCAGTCAAGTAACTTGTTCTTGATATGTAAAGAAAATTAGTCAAATCGAGAAGTAATGACTTGTTATTTTGGATTAATGCACTTGATTAGCCTATTTTAAGAGCATGTTTTTTATACTGTGACATATGCCAGTAGTGACAGACTTTCCTGGAAAACCCTGCACTTTAACTAGTTGAAGTAATTTTGTGATTAATGACCTTCATAGCCTTTATAGGCTAATAGGTTGTAAAACTCCTTCCATCCATTCTTTCCTCCACTCATTGCTATAAAACCTGTTTTTTCAGTGCTATGCACTCTCCATTTCAGGATGAGTACTGGAGGAAACTAATCCAGTACTGTGTGGAGAAGGGTGGCTACTTGGGCTGTGACCTGCCCAAACTGGAGGAAAAGACAAACTCTGGGTCAGAAAAGGCTGCCAACAATGACAAGGCCATTGACTCTGAATCAAATGCAGAAGATTGCCCCTGATCTTTGTGCCTGGCACACAGACACAGTCCTTGGTGTGGATGAGCTGCACAGTTTTGTGAGAAGACTTTGTGCTTGGGTGCAATCCCACAGCGACCAACAGTATTGGACAAAGGTGCCTTGTATTTTGTGTGACTCTGTGAAATCGTGGCTTAGTTTTGCATGAAAAGTCGAGATGATCAGTGACTACCTTGCTGTATGATTGTCAGTGAGATGGATGTCTGAAACTTCAGCCACAGCAAGGTGTAGAGAGAATGGTGAACTTTGGTGTGTTGCAAGGGTTGAGATGGTGTGCGACTGGTGACTGCTTCCCAGCTCATTTTTCATGGGAAAATATTTTTATTACATTCTTTAGAGAGAGTGTTTTAGAGCTGTGGATTTTTTTTAACTTCACCTGTTAGTCATTGAAATACATGTTGTCTCTGACCTTTGCAATCTCAATATCTCTCTCTCCCTCTCCCTCTCTCTCTCTTCCCCCCCCCCCCCCCCCCCCGTGGTTATGCATCTTGCATGTGTCAAGGCACACTTTTATTCATACATCAGTTGAAATCTGTGGGGAAGTGATCTTGATACACTCTGGAGGAAGCTACTTCATGTCCCGGTGCCCATAACTGGTATTTCAGAAGTTAACTGTTAACATATTCAAATGTGGAAATAAGACTCAAAACCAAAAACTCCTCACAGCACATTGGATGTATAGCAACACAGTGAAAACTAGAATATCATACTCATAGTCATTGTAGTGCACTTTTCAATTTGGGAAGTAAGAATCAGTGAGGTTATGATTCTGCTTCTTTTAGCAAGTTAACAGTATCATGTTATACTAACATTCATGAGTGTGACATTGTGATGAACAACAGCATGTTAGTGAGGACTAATGTAGTAATGAATACTTTCCTTAAGAGCTATGGGGCAGGACCTTTGAATACTCTGTTGTCATTTCAAGCACAATTGGAGGATAATTGAGCACAAACATAGATAATAAAAAAGATGTTTGGTTCTGAATAGCATAGTAGGTAAAACCTGACTTTGATCTGTCTGCGTCATCCTATTGTTATCTCATTAGGAAGAATGCAGAGCAGTGTTAGAGAATAAAAGGGATACCAGATTAGAGATGGAGGCGGGTGGGGGAGGCCAGATTAGAGATGGGGGTGAGAGAAGGAGAGGCCAGATTAGAGATGGGGGTAGAGTGTGGGAGGCCAGATTAAATATGGGGGTGAGAGTGGGAGAGGCCAGATTAGAGATGGGGGTAGAGTTGGGAGGCCAGATTAGATATGGGGGTGAGAGTGGGGGAGGCCAGATTAGATATGGGGGTAGAGTGTGGGAGGCCAGATTAGAGATGGGGGTAGAGTGGGAGAGGCCAGATTAGAGATGGGGGTAGAGTGGGAGAGGCCAGATTAGAGATGGGGGTAGAGTGTGGGAGGCCAGATTAGAGATGGGGGTAGAGTGGTGGAGGCCAGATTAGAGATGGGGGTGAGAGTGGGGGAGGCCAGATTAGATATGGGGGTAGAGTGGGAGAGGCCAGATTAGAGATGGGGGTAGAGTGGGGGAGGCCAGATTAGAGATGGGGGTGAGAGTTGGGGAGGCCAGATTAGATATGGGGGTAGAGTGGGAGAGGCCAGATTAGAGATGGGGGTAGAGTGTGGGAGGCCAGATTAAATATGGGGGTGAAAGTGGGGGAGGCCAGATTAGATATGGGGGTAGAGTGGGAGAGGCCAGATTAGAGATGGGGGTAGAGTGGGGGAAGCCAGATTAGAGATGGGGATAGAGTGGGGGAGGCCAGATTAGATATGGGGGTAGAGTGGGAGAGGCCAGATTAGATATGGGGGTGAGAGTGGGGAGGCCAGATTAGAGATGGGGGTAGAGTGGGGGAGGCCAGATTAGAGATGGGGGTAGAGTGGGAGAGGCCAGATTAGATATGGGGGTGAGAGTGGGAGAGGCCAGATTAGAGGTGGGGGTAGAGTGGGGGAGGCCAGATTAGAGATGGGGGTAGAGTGGGGGAGGCCATTAGATATGGGGGTAGAGTGGGAGAGGCCAGATTAGATATGGGGGTGAGAGTGGGGAGGCCAGATTAGAGATGGGGGTAGAGTGGGGGAGGCCAGATTAGAGATGGGGGTAGAGTGGGAGAGGCCAGATTAGATATGGGGGTGAGAGTGGGAGAGGCCAGATTAGAGATGGGGGTAGAGTGGGAGAGGCCAGATTAGAGATGGGGGTAGAGTGTGGGAGGCCAGATTAAATATGGGGGTGAGAGTGGGGGAGGCCAGATTAGAGATGGGGGTGAGAGTGGGGGAGGCCAGATTAGAGATGGGGGTAGAGTGGGGGAGGCCAGATTAGAGATGGGGGTAGAGTGGGGGAGGCCAGATTAGATATGGGGGTGAGAGTGGGGGAGGCCAGATTAGAGATGGGGGTAGAGTGGGGGAGGCCAGATTAGAGATGGGGGTAGAGTGTGGGAGGCCAGATTAAATATGGGGGTGAGAGTGGGGGAGGCCAGATTAGAGATGGGGGTAGAGTTGGGGAGGCCAGATTAGATATGGGGGTGAGAGTGGGGGAGGCCAGATTAGATATGGGGGTGAGAGTGGGGGAGGCCAGATTAGATATGGGGTTAGAGTGGGGGAGGCTAAATGTATGGAGTGATGAGTGCTTGATGCTTGTGCTGATCTGCTTTCTGGAACAGATGTGTGAATATTGAAGCTGTAGGGGGGGGGAAAGTCTCCAATGTCATGTTTTGCTTGGGGTCTCATGTGGTTAAGCTGGCAAGCTTCATGATCACGGTTTACAGCTAGCTGATGAGGGGGGCATCTGGCAGTAGCTGTTGTATGAGATTCTCCTCTGGATGTGTTTAAAATGTGTTCATGAGGAACACTTGGCAACACACCCAGCAGTAAAATGATGAGGGGACTTTGTCAGGTGCTAACTGATGCAGTTCTAACATAAGGCATTAAATATGAGATGGTTGCCTACTTCTAGTCTGATGTGATGATTGCATCACCGGCTGTATTCCTTCTTTGCTGGCACTGCCAATGCCCCCATCACAGATCACACTGTTCCTTCAAGTCCTCATGTGAGTTTCTCCTGACTGCCAAGGTTGGCCAATGAGATCTTTAGATGTCCAGCACCCATATCCCCTGTCATTGCGAGATGAGAGCCTCAAGTCCAGTGCATGAGGAAAGCAAGGTTGAAGGGAATTGATCCATTAACACTGGCTCTTCAAATGAGTTGTCATTATGTCATATTTATTGATGAGTGAAAGTGGTTGTACAAGATGACTTTTTACAGCCTAGTGATTTTTAAAAATAATGTCCATGATTAAAAGTGGTGTTCAGAGATGGAACATGAAAGATAAATGATTTTCAACACTTAAAATCCCATTGCTAGATTTCATTGCAAATCAAGGATGAGAAAATGTAACTGCCAAGATGTGGCCGTTTGACAGAATCCATCCAGCTATTATTGTCTGGTTGTTGTGTTTGACTACACAAGGGCTTCTTGCAATTTTGTTGGAAATTAGCAGGTTAAAGGGGCCTGTAGGCTTTGGGCATCATTATTATGTGAGGAAGACTGGCTCCTCAGCCTTTCTACCTTGATAGATACCTTCATCAGAGGTGGGCATTTCTACTGTAGTTCTAAGTAGATGTGCAGACCTAGGATGTCATTTTCATTTTCATTCCTAAGTGGAAGTTTGTGTAGGACTTCCATCAAAATAGAAGTGTTCACTTTCAAAGTCATGTTCAGTTTTCAGTCCCTCTCTTGTGGTAGATAGCTGAGAGCACACTTGCCATACCATGTCACATGTCTTTATCAATAAAGCCATAGAAAAAGAAAATATCTCCTGTACTTTCTTCCTTGACATCTGTAGCTTAAGAGATTTTCTTTGATAACCACACTCACACTGAAACAGTTATAAAAATTTATTCATGGAAAATATTGCAGAGTTCTTGAGCATTACAAGAATCTGTCTGAGGTTGTCTTTGGAAGTCTATCACTAAACTGCCAAAGAAAGTCTACAGTGGTAGTGCAGAACAACAACTATGAACTGCTGCAGCAAAATACAGAAAGGCCCTGACGGAACTCCTCATGTTCTCAATACTGAGTGGCAGCAGGGGGCCAACACTGACCCGCTGTCATCTGACTTCGGTTCAGTTCCCTGACAGAAAGTTGCAGCTGTTTTCCTTGAAAACTTTGCCTTCAGTTGTATGGCAAACCAAGAGCTCATTCTCATGTGCACAACACATACAGCTTGTAAATTGCTGCAGCCCATACTGCAGCAATAAGCAATAGATGATCAATATGACACAGAAAAGCATACATTAAGAGTAGATACAAAATAGATCAACAGCAAAGATACACAGTTCTTCGAAGCAAAACTCATTAGTCATGTAACATACCAATGCGTCACAAAGAATTACTTCCAGGTACAACATTCAGCTATGAGATTCTGATTTGAACACTGATGCGGACTATATGCATAAGCAGTCTTTACACAAAGACTTGATAATAAAACTCACCAGACTTGAGAGCAAGCGGTGACTCCATCAGAGACTGCATCAAGTTGGATGGAACTAGCAAGGATTGCTTGGAGAGGCAGTGCAGCTCATGCCCAGAATAACTAGTTCCTGTCCTGTCCTACTTACAGCCCATCTCCATTCTAGCCCTGATATCCCAACAGTCCTCGATCTTCTCATCTTCCCAACAAGTGGCTCCAGCGGTACGTTTTCCTTAATCCAGATTGCCTGCAAAGTGCTGTACTCCTTGCCCTTTCAGCACAGTCTTCGCAGTAAGTCTTTGATTGCATTCTCCAGTCTGTCCTGTCTGTGATCTTCAGGCACTTACCCCTGCATATCCTCTCTTCTTGGCTTCTATCTGCATCTTTCCTGTGTGAATACTAGAAACATTTTCACAGAGTGACAATTGCCACTGCAAGAATTTTATCTCTCCTGCTTTGTAAGTTCTGCAGACAAAGCCATCAGGAAAATGCTCTTATCTTCCTATATCTCGCAGGGCAAAGCTTGCTTGCTCCACCAGAAAGATTCCCTCCTCAGCAAAATCTAGTTGGACTGGAGCCAAGCAAGAGCAGTTTTACATAATTTATAGACTTGGCTTGTGTCCTCATTGAAGACGATTTATCTCTATATGCATGAGTCTCTCAGAGCTGCATGGAATGAACACAATACAGATTAGTCAGGAGAGTGGTCATTCTCATTCACAGATTAAATAGCACTAAGTATCATCACTTTCAGTAATTACTATGTGTGACAAATGCCACACATAATGCATTTAATAAGATTCTACTGCAGTGATTTATGTTGAATCATCAAAGCCATTTCAGGGAAATGGGTTACATGCCATTCACATATACTGCTTTCAAATACACACCTACACAATATAATTTAACAACATCCACATTGCCATTACACACACATTAAAAACCTGCTATTAGATACAAGCCAGTAAATACTACAACTAAAGTTTAGGTTTGTACAAACCATAAACTCATTATTCATCATCTCCATGGCATCATCACCAAAATTGTCCACAGATTGTCATAAGGAGATGGCTGCCTACTTCTAGTCAGATGCGATGATGGCATCGATCTTTGCTGGCACTGCCAATGCCCCCATCACAGATCACACTGTTCCTTCAAGCCCTCATGTGAGTTTCTCCTGACTGCCAAGGTTGGCCAATGAGATCTTTAGATGTCCAGCACCCATATCCCCTGTCATTGCGAGATGAGAGCCTCAAGTCCAGTGCATGAGGACAGCAAGGTAGAAGGGAATTGATCCATTAACACTGGCTCTTCAAACAAGTCCACTCATTACTCCATCTGATGGTCTAGGTATATGATGTAAAACCCTTTAAAGTCCTGAGGATTCTTTCTGTCATTTCATACCTTTCCCTTAAGACACTCAATTCCTGCACTCGGCAGAAGAATACCTGTGCAGAGTAGAGTTCAAAATGTCATGTAGTGAAAGCTTCACAACTGGAACAATGCATGTGGAAGCATCATAGGGCAACTTGTAGCAGTCTTCATGTGTGATTTCCACAACATCGTTTTAGCAGAATTTATCACATCTACTCTACATGCATGAAGAAGAAGAAAAAAGCCCTCTGTCAACTCGGTGTACAATGTAGAGAAGATTGGACTTTCACATGTTGAAAGGCCTTGCGTACACCAAGATGAATGGAGTCATTCCACTGGCAGTATCATGCTATGAAGACCAGCTAGCTGCCTACCAGTTGTTACAAGGTTAATGCAAAATTTAATCTCACAGTACCCATTGTCGCATATCAAATATGCTACTTTTCTTTCACAATAACACATCTGGGGCACATGTAAATTCCCTCTTCGAAGGCCTGTGCAGAGCTACATTTCACCTACAACATTGTTCAGGCTTTGCAGTTGAGTCATTAAAGGCTGAGTGTATTTGAGTGTCAACTATGCTGCACCTTTGCAGTGCCTACAGAGTTGAAGCCTGAACATACACCTTGTCAAACTTCTTATTACATGACACTGCCAAGTTCTTAACTGCAGGCACAAAAGTATCTCTGGTCTGCAAATACAACTAGCCAATTAAATGGTAATTTGATAGCTTAACAGCGGGAGAGAGATTATCTTTGAAAAGTCTAACTATAAAATGATAAAGCTGGCACAAAGCAAAGAAACAGGAAACATGTATATTTAAAATGCACATCTAAACACAGCAATACAACTGACCACAAAATTAAAATGTCAGCTTATATCCTATTCACAGGCAAGATTAATGTAAAAGACAATAATGACCTCAAAGAAAACCTGGGATACTTCAACAAACAGTAATGACTGACAGATGGGATATAAGGATGTCAAAGGGGCAGATGGTGAAAATGAGAGAAAAAAACCAAACGAAAAAACAAAATAGTAACTTCACTGCAGTGGGCAAAGATGACTTAGCACTCACAATAAGGGCAATCATTGCACTGAGAATTCAACTTTTGGAGTTTATTAGTCCCAAAACTAAGCACATCAGTAAAGACTTTATCTGCAGAAAAAGATCTCCACCAGAAAGTGGCAAGTGCAGAAACACTTAGTGCTGTAAATGCAGGACCACCAGAAAAAGTGAATAAATATTCCTTGGAAGGCCCATTGTTCAGTTGCTGGCAAGAAAGCACTCTTGTCAAAGTGGCACTTGGACTGGCCAACATTTTCTCACCAAAAAAACTAGCAACCTAGCCTGACACCGGTATCAGTCTCTAGCCCAGGGCACATCAAAATGGAAGTGCCCAGCATTCCCTACTGGCCCACAGGTCTAGTACTCAATTCACATCTGAGTGTATGAGAGCAAATAGGTACACACATATACTCACTAGAAAACGTCTTCAATGCCGGGGTAGTCAATGTTCACAGCTCTAACAGTGAGAGCATGTTGATCCAAGCCTGCACATAGACGATTACTAATGGCTGTAGTACAGTGACAAGCCCCACTAGTCTTCTGTGCAGTCTCAAAAGACCAAACTCATTTGTGTGTTGCCATTATATAAAATTAAAAATCACCCAAAACTCAGCTTGGCTAACTATTAAAAAAACTAAAACTTAATTTAAAAAGCAAATGTCAATGCAATGAGCTTTCAGGCCTAAATCATGTGAGTGTTGCCAGTGTCCATTTTCATGAAACATTCAAAGCCACAACCTTTACACAGTATTTCTATGAATGTTCTCAATACTGTTTTCAATACTGGATTACTATGCACTCAAACTGGCAGTGTCAAAAACCACAAATGACGTGTTCTATGAAAAGGAAAACTCTCTCATTTATCAACACGTTGTAGGAAATTTCTGGATGGAGTCACAACTCAAATTTTCTTCAGTTTTCTGGAAAAGTTACATGGTAGGCATGAACACATCAAAAATGTAAACTATTATAATTAATAAACACAGCACATGTTGTGTGCAAAGAAAAGAAAAGATTAGCTCTGATTTTAAATGGGGCAAAAGCATATATACAACATTGATTTAGATGTCAAAGATTGTACAAAAGAGCGATCATTTGAATTTGTCTTCTGACTGAAATAAATATTTGAAGACTCCATAAACTGAAGTGGCAATCAAGGAAGCCAATAAAAAATTGCAACCGCCGAGTTGCTCATTGTGATTACTTACTGCAAAGATAACATACAAAGCACTCTTTGCATTATTAAAATATTAAATAATTTGGCTTAATGATGATGCTTCAACAAGGTTTTCTTTTACAGATTTCACTATAACTTTTTTTCTGTTTGATTTTTTTTAACAGCAAAAGACACATTCAAGTAAAGAACACCACCAAGTAAGAAGTTTGGAAAGGTCATTGGAACAGAGATATTTAGAAAACTAGATCCTTAATCCATCTTCTTGATACTCTCAAGATCATGACAGCTGAATCCAAACAGTCAGTCTTCAAGGAATCAACATCTGGTGATGAAGACAATGTAGTCTCCAAGCTTTGATTTCCTTGCAGAAAGCTGCCATCATAACAATCTCTTTCTAATCCAGCACCACTCTTCTTACTGCAAGTTCTTCCTGCAGCTATGGTTACAGATGCAAGATTATCTGTATACTGAAACAAACATTTCAAAATTCCCAGGTCAAAGCTAGAAACAAAAAGAACTAAATACCATGTAGAAATGCACATGCAAACCTATGGAGAATACCCAATAAAACACAGTCTGTTGTGGCAGGAATACTGGGAAAGGCATAACAAAAACCTTATGCCAAGAGCAGAAGAACAAAGCTGTGAAAAAAGCAACATAGATCTTAATTAAACAATGAGAATTGAAAGTGACTCAACTAAAAACAGGGTGAAAGAAAATCCAGCCTTTAAATACAAATCTTAAAATAGGAAATGCTATCAAGAAATATTAAAACCAAAAACAAAAGGGTATCAAATCCTAACCATAACTGTTCATGACAATGTAAATGAGTGTTTCTAGATAAAGATGTCAGACAATGGCAGACTGCAGTCTCATCTCTCCTCTGAGTGTGTTGATGTGACTCGCCAGGCCCCACTGACGGGGACAGTGGGGACACTGGACAGCTGCTCTGCAGGTGTCCTAGGCTGCAGCCCCTCTTCTCTCCCTGGCAATGGTGTCTCGGCACTGTCTGGACTTCTAAAACGTGGCTGTCGCTTTCCTTGCAGCCATCCTCCAACCATTTCTGTTACCAAGAACTTATAATCTCTTGGTGATTTGCCACTGTTCCAGTGATGCTCCTTCACACAGTCCTTAAAATGCTGAAGTAATCTGTATTCACAACTGAAAACTCAGTTTTCTCCTAAGACTTCACTGAAGTTTTTATCTTCCTTTTCATATTCAAAGCAATGCAGCATACAGATCAAATGTACTGTACAACACAACAGGCCAGACAAAAGGCTGCAAACTCATTCTCAGTGGAACAAATAGGAACAATCTGATGCTAATATCAGAAGGCATACCCTCGCTTCATAAATTGCTGTGCAATGCACCAATGATAATATTCACACATAAAATTAAAACATATTTCCCATGACATTAAATATTGACAGGTCATGAAAAAAGTTAGCACCCATCTTTCTCTGTACAAGAATAGAAGACATTAATAACATAAAGCCACAATAAAAGAGAGAAATGTTTCACAAACACTATCAGCTCAAGAGATACTTGGCAGTATGAGAAAGTTTAGCCCTTTATGTTTTGTTGTTAGAACTAATTTTGGGGTTGTTGTTTTCAAATTAGAACCTAAGCAGCTGTGTAAACTGCACAATAAAGTGTATGCAAGACGGTAAATTTCACTTTACACTTGGAGCATAGTAAAAAGTCATTAAGTCTTGTCATAAATAAAACTATAGGTTCCACAAGCCATTCACAAAATCCAACATGGTAGCATGGTTTTCTATTTAAAATGACAAAAAAACAAGCTGCTGAAGTCAAAGAGTATCAATGAGTGTGGGTGTAAAATTTGAATGATTATTAATTTAATTAGCAAAACAGAACACACTCTCTCTCTCTCTCTCTCTCTCTCTCTCTCTCTCTCTCTCTCTCTCTCTCTCTCTCTCTCTCTCTCTCTCTCTCTCTCTCTATGTGTGTGCATGCCCCTCAATCTTGGTACATCACTTAATTCCTTAAGCCTAGTACTTCTTGGAAGCCCAAAAGATGCAAGTCGACATGCATGACAAACTGGTGATCCGTGAATCCAAGAGGGCGCCTTAAATAGTTAAGAATCATTTGGGTGGGGGCAAAGGGAAGAGGGGGGAGGATCACAATTATGGAGAAACAAGTCAACAGTGGAGATTGCTCTCACAGAGGGAAATCACCTGACTTCTTTCTTGCAATGGAAAATGGTATGAAAACTTCACACACACACACACACACACACACACACACACACACACACTCACACATGCATGCAAACAGTGCTCTCTCTCTCTCTCTCTCTCTCTCTCTCTCTCTCTCTCTCTCTCTCTCTCTCTCTCTCTCTCTCTCCCTCTCTCTCTCTCTCTCTCTCCACACATGTACACTCAGAGAGAAATATCCACACAAAGAATTGAAGGTAAAGTAATGCAGACATAGATGGATGTTACTGGCAGGTTTGGTTAAAAATCAACAAAGAAAAACTTTTAGGATTAAGCATAGAACCTGTGGAAAAGCGCAACAGGTCATTTCCAAATGTGTAACTTATGAGAAAAAAATCTTGCAATTAGTACAGAGAAATATTTCCCCAGTACACATATATACACACATATTCACTTCAGGTGCATCTTGTCAATCTTTTCCTCAAAATAAGCCATTGTAACATGACTTTACAGACAACAGTACCATTTATCTACTTCAAAGAAAGACTACTTGACAAAAATACATAGCAGGTGTAACCATTATGTTCATACACTGAATTTAACATATCTTGTTTCATTGTACAATGATATAAAATATCTTCCACAAGAGCTGGTAAAGCATAAGCAATCTAAAAACTGACTGTAAAATTGCACAAATATGTACACAAAGCATTGTATCTTCAAAGTGAGTGGAGTATGCAGACGTTTCCAACAGCAAAGCCAAGAAATTGTTGACAGGGGGATTATCTCACCACACACGCTGTGTGAAATGCCTGCCTTTCATGTACACTGGGCAGAAAGATTACATCTTCAATACTTCTAAGTGGCATGGCCTCTTATGTTCACAAAACCATGCAGTATGCTTTGACTTTAATGCAGACACAAGGTGCTACATCATATACATGTAAAATACCTATAATCAGGTGGCTCAATTATCAGCTGCTTCTCCTTCGGTTTCATACATCTCCCCCAGCTGCAGCACACTGAAGTAAGATGACCGTTGCTGCTTCAAACCTGGCACAACATCAAGACTGCTGCTGGTGCTGCTGCCAACTGTCCCTTCCAGTAAGACAGTCAGACAGACACACAGACAGACAGACAGACACACAGACAGACACACAGACAGACAGACATACAGACATACATAAAGACAATCAGACAGACAGACAGACAGACAGACAGACAGACAGACAGACAGACAGACAGACAGACAGAGACAGACAGACAGACAGACAGAGACAGACAGACAGACAGACAGACAGGCAGACAGACAGCCAAAGCAGACAGGGGCAGACAAGTAGGCAGAGATCTACTGCTTTTGAAGTAAAGAAGATGCACCATCTTTGTTGGTGGCATGCTGTTTCTCAATACTGTCGAGATGTTCCATCACCACACTTGCAGCTGGCAGTTTCACTGAAACAGAGACAATGGGAGATGTTTTGCAAGGTTGGCAGACAATGAAAGTTGAAGAGAGATACAGGAACATAAAAACAGAAAGTGAAACAACAGGCTTCAAGATTTTGTTCCTGTAGTTTTATTTTTGAGCTAATGTCCCATGTTCTCCAAAAAACTCTGCCATGACAAACTGGAACGGAGAAAACCAAATGTTTGTGCTAAATTATCAACACGGCAAAACCACATGGGTGACACTCCCGAGAGAAAAATTCCAAGAACTTACCTCTGTACAGCAAAACCACATGGGTGACACTCCCCAGAGAAAAATTCCAAGAACTTACCTCTGTACAGGAGAGATGACCAATAGTTCTTCTGCACATCCAAGCTCTCACAAATAGATTTCACGGCACTGGAAGATGATCAAGACTAAATCAAGACTCTAAATCACCCAGGGACACAAGAAAATTATAATCAAAATGTCTGTTACTCTGCATAGTCCTACAAGGTGAAAGTCTCTCATTTTGAAAATGTCAAGCTATTAAACATGAGTCTTAAGCCTTGGGTACATCTAACAACCATATCAACACAATAGTGTTGCTTGGGAGTGTTGCTTGTGAGTGCTTCTTTAAACTGAAAACCCAAATAATTCCTGGAGTTTCAACAGTGCAAACTCAGTAATACTGCCATGAAATGCCCCTTTGTCAAGCAACAGCAGCTATTTGAGAACCATGATGATGATGATGATGATGATAATGATAATGACAACAATGGGGATGCTGAACAAGTAATGATAACAAAACATTCAATAATTCTAAAGTGGTGGTACTCATTATACTACTACTACTACTACTACTACTACTACTACTACTACTATTACTACTATCAGTTACACTACTGCTACTACTACTACTACTACCACCACCACCATGACTACTACTAGATGTTCCAACACACCCCCACCCCCCCCAATTCTGTGGACAATAAGTGCAGATGACAATTTTTGCCTCTTTTCCACTCACGATATTTCTTGCAGACATACAGCAGAGAATTATAAAAAACAACAACAAACAAGAAGGGCAAAGCCCATACGACTCACATGCTTGACCTTGACCTTTATATGACCTTGACCTTCAGGTGACCTTCAAGGTCAAGGTCAAACAACTAAACCTACCAATGACATCATACACAAAGAAATGCTTTACACATTTTTCCTACCAAAATACATGTGACCTTGACCCAAGGTCAAGGTCATCCAAGGTCATGCAACACAAAGCTGTTAATTCAAGACATAGGAAGCACAATGGTGCTTATTGGCACTTTCTACCATGAGATATAGTCACTTTTAGTGGTTCACTACCCCATTTTGGTCACATTTCATAAGGGTCAAAGTGACCTTGACCTTGATGATATGTGAACAAATGTGTCTCATGATGAAAGTATAACATGTGCCCCACATAATTATTAAGTTTGAAACAGTTATCTTCCATAGTTCAGGGTCAAGGTCACTTCAAAATATGTATACAATCCAACTTTGAAGAGCTCCTGTGACCTTGACCTTGAAGCAAGGTCAACCAAACTGGTATCAAAAGATAGGGCTTGCTTTGACCTATATACCACTTGTAGCTAAGGTCGCCATTCTCAATAACGTGGGAGAAAATTGGGAAAATGTGAAAAATGACTGTTTTTGAGACCACATTTATGGCTCCTGTGACCTTGACCTTGAAGCAAGGTCAAGTCACTATGTATGTTTTTTGAGGCCTTGTCATCATACACCATCATGCCACATTTGGTGTTGATAGACTTAATAGTCTCCGAGAAAAATCCAACGTTTAAGTTTTTTACGGACGCCCGGACGCCCGGACGGACGCCCGGACGGACGGACGGACGACACGGCTCAGTACATAGACTCACTTTTGCTTCGCATGTGAGTCAAAAACCTCACTGTGTTTATCTGTCTTTTGTGATTTGAACAATACATTTAATGACAGGATTTGCCCCCAAGACTGTTCCCAAGCAACAGTCAAGTCTGACCACCAGGCCTTGTGTGCAATGGGTGCCTCTGTCCAAACTGACCTGGGACTGGGCACACAGGAGCCCAGGGATGGAAGTGGGTCTCCAAGCAAGGCCGCGATGCAGGATGTTGCCCCGGCTGCCATGTCTGCCCTGTCCTCAGTCACCTGCAAGCGAGCAACGCACAGCTCTGTGCAGTATACACCCAGCAACATCTCACACACTCAACTATAAGCAACAGATTACTCATGCATAACTCCTCATGGTCGGGCATGTGATGATCAAGAACAAAACGAACATAATCCTGCAGTGTCCTGGGGCATCCAATAAAAATCTATATAAATCCAAATAACTTATAATAATAATAATAATAATAATAATAATGGATATTTCTATAGCACTTATTCTCAGGTGAGCTCTAAGCGCTTTACAATCTCGTTCACATATCACAAGCAGACAATCAGATACAAGCAAATCACGTAGGCAATCAACACTAGCAGCAAAATCACGTACAATCAGAGCAAGCATACAAACACATAACATTAACAAGCAAGCAGGCAGAATAATCAAACACAGTTGAAGCAAGCATACAACAAAAGAAAATAAACAAACAAGCAGGCTAAATAATCGAACACAATCAAGCAGGCAAACCAACACAGTAAATAAACAAGCAAGCAGACAACCAATCGACAATCTAAACAAGAATGAAATAAGCAAATGAAGAGAACAAACAAGCAAGCAAACACAAACGAGATAAGTGAATCAAAAACAACATATTTACAAAATACAATTACAAGAATATGTACAGGGAGCTGTGAAGTTGAGCGGGTGGGGTCAGTGGGAGGGAGGGGGGGGGGGGGGGGGGCTATTTGGCAGATGTGTATGCAAGAGAGAACAGGTGTGTCTTTATATCAGCGCGGAAAGAGACTCGGAAGAGGGATACAGACAAAGATTAGCAGGGAGAGAGTTCCAGACGAGAGGAGCGGAGGCAAAGAAAGAGCGGTCACCAAAAGATTATTTCATTTTACAAGGGACGAGGGTGGTGGTGTTTGCTGAAGAGCGAAGTGTTCTGCGTGGCGTGTAAGTGTCTATGAGGGCTGTGAGGTATGCTGGTCCTGTCTGTGTGAATGCGTTGAAAGATAAGCATGCAATTTTGTAAATGATACGTTCCTCGACACGGAGCCAGTGTAGTTTCTGAAGGTAGGGGGTGATATGCTCAAATTTGCGGACTCTACAGATCAGGCGAGCGGCGTTGTTCTGCAGTTTTTGTAACCAGTCAATGAGATACTCAGGACAGCCATAAAGCAGAGCATTACAATAATCTAGCTTGGATAGAATGAACGCTTAGACAAGGGTCTTGGCCGCTTGCTCAGAGAGATAGTGACGGATTGAACCGATGCGACGGAGCTCAAAGTTCACAGAACGAATGATGGTCTGAACCTGTGCATGCATAGTGAGGTGGGAATCTAACGTAACGCCTAGATTTTTCAGTGTTAGAAAAGGGGACAGTAGCATTGCCGATGGTGATGGACTCTGGAAGCTGGACAGAGGTAGACATGCGTGGTGAGGAGGCAACCATTACCTCGGTCTTCTCATCATTTAATTTCAGCTTATTGAATGTCATCCATGACTTGACGTCAAGGACACATGCTTGCATTGAGTGCATTAGAGTGTCGAAACTCTTGGGATCACCCGACTTTTACGCCTGCGTATCATCTGCATAAGAATGATGAAGAACCGAATGGGCAGTCATGATATCTGCGAGAGGAGTGGTGTACAGAACAAATAAAACTGGTCCTAAGACCGACCCTTGTGGCACGCCATAGCGCAGCAGAGTAGGATCAGAAGTGTTATGGTCGGTGACCATTTAGGATACCTAATGAGACGATTTCCAAGACGGTTCCTGTAACGATTCCTTTATTTACGAATCCGTTATGACGAGTCCAGGGACGTCACTTTTTGATGTAATCTTTCCCAATGGAGTTGCTTCCCTTGATAAACAATGTGATCGGGAGATAAACATTACATCCCTCTTCTTATGGAAAGAAAGAATTATGGGGAACAAATTATGAGGGGAAAACTTCAATGTACATGGATAATGTTATGGGACAC
Organism: Theodoxus fluviatilis; assembly: GCA_034096865.1. Taxonomy (NCBI): domain Eukaryota; kingdom Metazoa; phylum Mollusca; class Gastropoda; order Cycloneritida; family Neritidae; genus Theodoxus; species Theodoxus fluviatilis. The sequence continues at coordinate 49,856 of JAWQFJ010002914.1, read as the reverse complement.
ATTAAGCATTAACATTTAAAAATCCTGTTTGTCTTCCATGGTTGTATCACTGGTGTAACGTGTACTGGCTGTTTGCTCATATGTATGTTGATACAAGTCCACGTCCTGAAATATGCCTATCCGGTTAATGTGTTGTGTCCTGCGTGTCTGATCATATAGATGTAGATATAGGTGTGCCTACAGATCCAGTCTCTTGGGACTCTTCACTGCTCGACCTGATCTGGTTGTGTAATTTCCAAGTGTTGGTACTGGTCTGGGGGCTGAGTCTGTATTTTCTTGAAACTCTGGTTCCATTCTGTCTGTGAGGCTTGGTGGGGCTTCTGGAACTGGTGTTGGCGCACGTTGCTGTAATGTTGGTTGTTCTGGTGTTGATGCTCGTGGCCTGAGGAAACGTCGATTGCGGGTGTAGGTACCACCGTCGTTTGTCTCCACTTGGTATGTTCGTGGGGTGCTCTTCAAGTTGGTGACAGTAGCTGGTTTCCATGCATCTCCTTTGAAGAGTTGGACATTTACTGTGTCACCAGGTTTCAGTGGTTTCAGAGGGCGAGCGGAGCGGTCGTGGTATTTTTTCTGTGTTGCCTGAATCTGCTGTCGTCTGGAGGTTACTTTGTTTGGATGGATGGTGGTAGGTTGTAGAGTTGTTTCGGCAGCTGGCAGGATGGAGCGGAGCTGGCGGCCCATTAGAAGTTGAGCTGGTGAGGCGAGGTCATCCACAGGAGTACATCGATACTCGAGCAGGGCAAAAAGTGGATTGGCTCCATCAAGTTTTGCTTTGGAGAGGATGCGCTTAGCTGTTTGGACTGTCTTTTCTGCCAACCCATTGGACTGCGGGTAACCTGGGCTGGAGGTGATGTGGCTGAAGTCCCATTTGGTGGTGAAATCTTGAAACTCCTTGGCGGTGAACTGCGGACCGTTGTCGCTCATCACGGTCTCTGGGATGCCATGGCGAGCAAAATGTGCCGATAGTTTCCTGATGACTGCATGGGAAGTAGTTGTAAGCAATTCATCAATTTCGAAAAAACGGCTGTAGTAGTCTACGGTGATTAGGAAATTTCTGTTGCTCCATGTGAACAAATCTGTGCCGATCTTCTGCCATGGACAAGATGGAGGCTTGTGAGGGATCAGTGGTTCCTTTGAGTTGGATTTGCTGAGTTTGGAGCAAACGGGGCAGGCGGTGACTGTTTGGTGAATCTGGTTTGACATGCCTGGCCAGAAGAGAAGTGCTATTGCTGATGGATACAGTCTGAGTACGGTTGGACAAGTACGACGAAAACCAGTTCAAGGCAGAGTCACTAACGCCAAATACAAATTCAAGACGGCTGATGAGAATAGCATGATCTATTGTGTCAAATGCTGCAGATAAATCGAGCAGCGCCAGAATAGAGACTTCTCCTCTGTCTAGAGCACGTAGAAGGTCATTTACAATTTTCACAAAAGCTGTTTCTGTACTGTGTCCAGGCCGATACGCAGACTGTAGGGGGTTGAACAGTTGGTTGGACGTGAGATGAGCAGAGAGCTGAGACAGAACTATCTTTTCTATCAGTTTTGAAACAAATGACAAGTTACTAACAGGCCGGAAGTTTTTTAACTCATTATGGTCCAGGTTAGGTTTCTTCAACAGTGGGGTGACAAGAGCAGTTTTGTGGACATCCGGGAAGGTTCCAGAAGTGAGGGACTCATTTACAATCTTGGTTAGGGTGGGGAGCACTACGTCTAAACACTCAAAGAGCAGGGGAGTTGGGATGGGGTCAAGTTCACATGTTTTAGGGGCGGAGTTAGACAAGATCTTGCGGACGTCTGATTCAGTGACAGGGGCGAAAGATTCTAGGAAATTGCCACTGAATGGTTTACCAAGGGGGTGTACACCATCATGCAACACCATTCACAACATTTAGCAACAGCCCACCAACCTCAGACATCATAAGATATGCACCACTAACACCAGAATGACGTCTACCTCTTACACCAGAATAATATTTACCTCCAACACAGAAAGACACCCTCCAACACCAGAGAGACACTGACTTCCAACACCAGAATGACACCTACCTCTAATACCAGAATAATACTTACCTCCAACACAGAAAGACACATACCTCCAACATCAGAAAGACACATACCTCCAACATCAGAGAGACACCAACTTCCAACACCAGAATCATGCCTACCTTTTATACCAGAATAACGCTTACCTCAAACACAGAAAAACACCAACCTCAAACACAGAAAGACACCAACCTCCAACACCAGAAAGACACCAACCTCCAACACCAGAAAGACACCAACCTCCAACACCAGAAAGACACCAACCTCCAACACCAGAAAGACCACCAACCTCCAACACCAGAAAGACACCAACCTCCAACACCAGAAAGACACCAACCTCCAACACCAGAAAGACACCAACCTCCAACACCAGAAAGACACCAACCTCCAACACCAGAAAGACACCAACCTCCAACACCAGAAAGACCACCAACCTCCAACACCAGAAAGACCACCAACCTCCAACACCAGAAAGACACCAACCTCCAACACCAGAAAGACACCAACCTCCAACACCAAAAAGACACCAACCTCCAACACCAGAAAGACCACCAACCTCCAACACCAGAAAGACACCAACCTCCAACACCAGAAAGACACCAACCTCCAACACCAAAAAGACACCAACCTCCAACACCAGAAAGACACCAACCTCCAACACCAGAAAGACACCAACCTCCAACACCAGAAAGACCACCAACCTCCAACACCAGAAAGACACTGACCTCCAACACCAGAAAAACACTGACCTCCAACACCAGAAAGACCACCAACCTCCAACACCAGAAAGACACCAACCTCCAACACCAGAAAGACACCAACCTCCAACACCAGAAAGACACCAACCTCCAACACCAGAAAGACCACCAACCTCCAACACCAGAAAGACACCAACCTCCAACACCAGAAAGACACCAACCTCCAACACCAAAAAGACACCAACCTCCAACACCAGAAAGACCACCAACCTCCAACACCAGAAAGACACCAACCTCCAACACCAGAAAGACACCAACCTCCAACACCAAAAAGACACCAACCTCCAACACCAGAAAGACACCAACCTCCAACACCAGAAAGACACCAACCTCCAACACCAGAAAGACCACCAACCTCCAACACCAGAAAGACACTGACCTCCAACACCAGAAAAACACTGACCTCCAACACCAGAAAGACCACCAACCTCCAACACCAGAAAGACACCAACCTCCAACACCAGAAAGACACCAACCTCCAACACCAGAAAGACACCAACCTCCAACACCAGAAAGACCACCAACCTCCAACACCAGAAAAACACTGACCTCCAACACCAGAAAGACACTGACCTCCAACACCAGAAAAACACTGACCTCCAATACCAGAATAACACCTACCTCTAACACCAAGACGACACGGCTGTCAGCAAAGCCCTGCAGCATCCGGGTCAGGTGCCCCTGATAGGCAGCCCCTAGCTTTCCCTGAAACAAGCATGCATCATGGCAACAACACTGTCAACACAAAGAGTCACTATTACCACGATCATGAAATCCATTCCCACTTCCACCCCACCTTCCTGCCCCATTTGCTTATCCAACTTTAAAACTGGATTACCACAGCACGATATACTCTTTACTTTTCCCCCATGTATAATTCTTCACAAATATTCACAGAAAAAAAACCACACATACACTAGCATGGCCACATGCTTTTTTGTTTATTAATTTATACTTGATTTGCTGTATTTTCTGTATAGATCTCAGAAAGCTGATCACAGAACACTTTGATTTTTTAAAATCGGACAAAAAAATAAACGAGTTATGTGCAATTAAAGACCAAAAATTTAGACCATTTTGTGGAACGTTTCTGGCTTAGAACAATAGCTAGCTCATGGCACCGTTCATTGATTCAAAATAATGAAGTTTTTCAAATATTATCAGCATTTGTTATTAAAAATTGATAAAATTTGGTACTCTGAAAGAAAAAGACATGCCGAATCCAATGGTGTGCTTAGAAATTTGTGCAGTGCATTTGGAAATCGTCTAATTTGCATAAAATCTGCATTATTTAAACAAAATATGCAGTATATATAATATTTTTCACACAAATTTTATAAAAATTGTTGTAAATTACTTAATAGTGTTTAAAGTGACAAATAATCTTGATCTGTGCATATAGACATACATTTCATTAAATAACGCAATTTGCATATTAATGAGCTGCAAGCTGATTGACCAAAATGAAAAATTGCATAACTTTCTTATTTTCTGTACGATTTTCTTCGTTTCTGCATCAATCTCATGGGAATGTCTTGCACTTAATATTTAGACAGACATTTCCTCATAAAAGTATTATTTGCATATTTATTAGATGCATGCTGATTGGCTAAAATCTAAATTAGCATAACGAAAAATACTTTTTTTTTTTGCATCAAGCTTATCAGATTACCATGTACAGTCACACCTATCAGTAGCAAGATGAATAACTTAACACTGACTAAACTGATTTATTTCAAACTGGCTCTATGCATATTAATTATTAATTAGCCTTTCACATGCCACAATTTTGTAGTTGTACACCACTGACGTCTATCAGGACTGTCCTGCACACCACTGACAGAGAATGTGTGTGTGGTTGTGTGTGATGCATCATTTAATAATAATAAAAGTGAAAACTGAATGAATACAGTACAGCTGACTGAAGAGAAAAAAGAGAGAAAAAAAAGTCTACTACCACCAGCTGGAAAGAAAAAAGAACGAAAAAAAGCTGAGGGAGAAAGAGTAATAACTTATAACATAAGGGTGTGTGTAACTGCTTTGCTTAAACTTTCCCAAAACAGTTTTTATACTACTACTTCTGTAGAAAAAACAAACACTTTTGCTAAAATAAAAAATAGTTAGGCCTCAGCAAAAACAACAGAAGAAAGAAAAATACACCAGACCTAGTCCCATCAGAAAAGGCTTACTCTGGGACACAATCTGACACCCCTACCAAGTTGCTTTCTTCGAGCGCCCGGGCTAGCAATGACACAGCAAGCGTCTATAAATAGCACTATTGAAGGGGTCAATGACTGCAATGGACTGGCCCAAGTCTAAAAACTAACAGACTATGTGTGGCTCCCAGCGTTTCTCTCAAGCTGCGGCCAGCTGCTTCTTCTTTTTCGTAGACTTGCTGCGTTGATACTGCACCGTCAGTTGCTTTTTCGACCCATGATTCGCGAGTAACAGGTAAGAACATGATCGAAGCGAGAGTCAAGTTAACTGGAGGCAGCCATGTTGTTTACGCAAGGAGCCAATGAGGCCGCTTTATTTGGTCACGTGATCTGTTTCAGCCAATGTTCTCCAAACTTTCTTCCACGCCTTAGCGATAGAAAACGGCTTCTGATTGGCTTACATCTACTGCTACACCCAAGCCTTGTTAATATTCATGAGGTGCAGAGGCTAGCCATTCCATACGGTATATGGCATGCGGCAATCGCATGAATGATCGTCTCTCTGATCGTTGAAGGAGGAGAGTGAATTTTGAGAATCAATAAAGGTTGATTATGATTAAGAACTTGATAGTACTCATGAAATTGTGCGGTTTTTGGTACTTTTACACATAATTTAAATCACATGAATAGCAGAGACATATTCTAGGATGGTTCGAGAGTGAACCGACTCCAAAATCTAAAAATTGACGATTTCGTCGTTTGGACCCCCATTTACAGTGAAACATAGCCTTAAAACCATGTCACGGGCACAAAAAAAAAATCAACACGGTCGGACAACTACACGTGATGGCTGACCCCAGCCCGCACGTCATTTTGAGCAGCAAGCGCCATTTCGAGCGCCATTTCGAGCAGGGTTCCCCAGTGCGTTGCATAAAACCAAAGCGAAATCACAACACCCTTCAATAAATAATATATCAGTAAAAAGCTGAAAGAATACAGATTCTAACGACATATGTCGTTTTAGGAAAAGTTGGATCGCAATAACTTAGAATTTAAATAGAAAATATGACACAAACTTAAATCCATTTTTCTCTGCTTTGGTCGAACGCATCGGAAAACGACACATACCAAACTGCTCAGTAGGGTCTCCTCTAATTGGCCCCAAAATTTGAACTTTATCTAATGAAAAACGACTTTGGTTTTCACGTTTTAAGAGAGAGAGCGCATCGCGAAGCCGCTTCGCGGTCGGTGCCACTTTGCGTGACTCAAGTCGGAAGGCGTTTTGGTTCGGTTTATCCATTATTGTTCACAAAATACTCAAGATTTCGACACAAAAACAACATAAACTTTTGTTCATACATTTATTTACAACTTTCATTCTGTCAGACATAACAAATATTCATTACATTTAATGCATCGGCCTGCTAAAGTCAACCATTGCATTCAAAGCGGGGAATTCCACGGTTTTGACTGGGGCTGTGGCCATGCTACACACACACACACACACACACACACACACACACACACACACACACACACACACACACACACACACACACACACACACACACACACACACTGCCAATCAATTCCGGTCGAGCCACACTGCCTCACCCTTGGTGTCTCTGATCCTGTTTCATGGCAGCGGCCGCTGACCAGCACCAGGTCCGGGTAGAACTGAAAGCAAGACAAACAGAACTTCCTTTAGAACTTGCATGGGCCCCACAGCAAGAAGCACCAGCAGGAACAACTGCAAATCTCATGGCAACTACTTCCTCCTTGCATCTACTGCTTGGGACACACTGCTATTTTCTGGACTCGCGGACCGCAGTGTTGCCATAGAACGTGCATCTAGATGTGTTTGGTGCAAGACTGGTTGAGACATAAAAGTTTCAATGTTCAAGAGGCCACATGACTGGTCGCTCAGCTTACACTGATGTCACACTTGCTGTCCTACTTTTTCAGAATGGAACCACTTCAACAGCAATTCACAGTTCACTGCGAAAGGAAACAGCAATGACATAGTACCCTGAACCATGTCTCCCCTAGACCTCTCATCCGTCCACAAAGAGAAAATCATAAGGTGAAGACAGTGAATGGAACTAAAAGGAGATCCATTCTAAAACAGTAAATGATGATGAAAGCAAGCACAATACAATACAATACAACACAACAATACCTCATTCATCCTGTATGTAAATTTAGAAAACCAGAAACCAAGCAAGAAAGAAAGGACAAAAGAAAACATGAAAGGGAGAAAGAAAGACAAAAAGTAAGAGAGAGAGAGAGAGAGAGAGAGAGAGAGAGAGAGAGAGAGAGAGAGAGAGAGAGAGAGAGAGAGAGAGAGAGAGAGAGAGAGAGAGAGGAGAGAGAGAGAGAGAGAGAGAGAGAGAGAGAGAGAGAGAGAGAGAGAGAGAGAGAGAGAGAGAAGAAAAACACCTGAAAGTGTTACACCTACCTCATAAGCAATGGGCAGTACTACTTGTTGGAAAGCAGCCACATAGTCTGCCTCCTTGATCTCACCCTGCAAGGCAAACAGTCCTCATGGAGGCAGAGGATGCAAGGCAAACAGTCCTCATGGAGGCAGAGGATGCAAGGCAAACAGTCCTCATGGAGGCAGAGGATGCAAGGCAAACAGTCCTCATGGAGGCAGAGGATGCAAGGCAAACAGTCCTCATGGAGGCAGAGGATGCAAGGCAAACAGTCCTCATGGAGGCAGAGGATGCAAGGCAAACAGTCCTCATGGAGGCAGAGGATGCAAGGCAAACAGTCCTCATGGAGGCAGAGGATGCAAGGCAAACAGTCCTCATGGAGGCAGAGGATGCAAGGCAAACAGTCCTCATGGAGGCAGAGGATGCAAGGCAAACAGTCCTCATGGAGGCAGAGGATGCAAGGCAAACAGTCCTCATGGAGGCAGAGGATGCAAGGGAAAGACACACATCACAGGTCATTTCATTCCAGGCAGCATTTCCTTCATTAGTTTTCTCATTCATTTAATCAAGTACAGGACAACCAGAAAAAAAGATGACAGTATTTCCTGTTTGTTTCCAAACTGGTCATGCCTGAAGGTTTCTCTCCATCATGACTTACAGTGAAATGCAAATGTATAATAACCCGTAACTGATCAGTACTCATCTGTCATGTAAGAACTATTGACAATGGGGTCACATCAGGTGAAGGAGTTCATTGATACAGCCCCTGGGGGAGTTACTGGAGCAAGCCGGGGGTTCAGGATTAAGAGGGGGCATTGCACAACTCTGGCCATTGTTACACTACAGTACTGCATTAGTGTAGAGCCTTCAGCCACCAAGTTGATGACTGGAAAAGAAGACCCACCTGGGACCAAGGGATGTTGACGGTGAAACCCTTGCCAGGACCGGATCCCACCTCAGACGCCAGACCCTCTGTGCCATAGGGGCTCACTGCCTTCCACTGTGGCCAGTGCACGGACACCACCAACACACTGTGTGAAGAGACACACGACAGTGCAGTTTAATTAGAGTAATGGATGGATGGGTGGAGTTGACTCGCATGAGCCCATCAACCTTGTAAGCTATATAAGGCGGTGAAGAGTAATGGAATGCATGTGGTTCACACACATACTCAATTATTCCACTAAAAGGGTTAATTCAGAACAAAGTATAATCATAGTGCAGCAAGACATGATTATGACTGGTCCACAGAACAAGCAATTGTGACATGATTACCTTGTGTGTTAATGACAGTCCTTTCTTCATTAAGAAAATCATGTGCTGTGATTTGTATTCAGACCTTGCTTCCAGTGGCGACCTCCTGCCCAACTGATCGAGTCCCACACAGAAACAAACACATCTGACATCATATTTAAAAATGTATTTAAAAGATTTGTTGCACAGATGAACTTTGAACTTGAACTTTGAATCTTTATTCTCAAGGCCAGCAACCCATTGCAATTACATATCAAGACAATAGACAGTAAACAATATCGGCTGTCACATCATTAAAGGGATCTTTGAGTTGTCGTCATCACACTCCAGTAGACACCCATGTAGCTAAAAAGCATTATAAATATACATGGCTATTGATCTTACTTTCCTAGCATTTTGAGCTTGCATCAAGTTAGCCACTGTGTATACACCAGTTTTCTTTGGTAATATGTATTCCAAGTACTTCAACTGTAAGGCATGATATGCATTGCACTCTATTAGAAAATGTCATTCCAGTTTTGCAAGCATCGGTCCATCAACCTCTGTTTAAAGTGAAATAGAAACAGTTTCATATTCAGCACGTCTCCATTTAGCCATACAAATCCAAAACCAAATCCATAAAAGCAATTCCTAACAAAAACAGTCCAATTTCATTTTTCTGAGATGGAAGACTTGAGCAGCATTCTGTACACCTGGTTCGAGAGTCTATCATATTTCATACTGCCTAGTTTAAACCAGCACTGCAACTCTCTGACACGGCTGTGGACATACAGAGGAAATCTTCCCAGATCACCATACATCATTATACACAGGTGAAACTTCTACGAGATGAAATCAAACTCAGAGTAGAATAACTTCCTGCCACTCACCTCTTGTCATCCTCGAAAATGGACTGAGTTCCAGCTGCATGGTGTTCATCCCAGTTCACAATGAGAATCCTGTCAAACAAATCAATCAAGTCATGACTGTGAGAAAACAAAAAAACACATACGCATACATGCACAAATGATACGTACACTTAGCTGAAGTTTGACCTATGAGTCTTGTTGTCCAGCGAAGAGCTCAAGATGATTTAAACTCCTATGAAATGTTACTTCCCTGACCTGGGCAATTTGAAGACAGCATCCGCTGCTGCATGGAGCCTAAGAACCAGAAAACATGCCAAACACTCATCCTTAAAATGGCTTGCTTTATTTTCAGTTAAAGTTAA
>JAWQFJ010002914.1:25000-32500 GCA_034096865.1 Theodoxus fluviatilis | reverse complement strand
AGAGAACGAAAAACGTAAACCCTGCCGTCTATGGCAAATCTCAGCCACTTGTGAGTGGACCTATGCATGGGCACGTGCAGGTAGGCAGCTGACAGGTCCATGCTGACTGCAAATTCCCCGTGGCGCACTGACCGCCTCAAAGCCCTCGTGGTTTCCATCCTGAAGTGTGGAATCTCTATGTGCTTGTTGAGAAGGGCTTGGAGAGACCACTTTGCTTCTGGGAAAAGGGCCGTCCAATTCTGATGGAAGAGGGCTAGGCGACCGCCGACAGGACCTGGGGCTGGGACTGAGGCTGGGAGTGGATTGCTATTTGGTGGTGGCGGAAGTGACAGTTGAAGAGGGCTTACCGCCACGTCCTCCTCTGTAGTTGTACCTTCCACGCCTGTTGCTGTAGGAACGTCTTCCTGAACGACGCTGGCCACGAAAGGAAAAGTTCCGAGCAGACTTGAAGGAAGCCTTGGCTGAAAATCTGGAATCCCGACGTCTACGGGAGGACAAAATGTTGGTGGTGATGGTGGCCGCTGAATTGTTATGCTCATCCAGGGCAGCCTGTGCTTCCTTGCCAAAGACTCTGTCAGGCGCTAGAGAAGAGAGGCGAGATTTGCAAAGGCAAGTGGTATCTCTGTAAACCTCTGTCTGGGTAGCAAGCAGCATATCCCTTCTTAACAGGTTGAAGTTAGTCAGAGACTGTGAAGACAGGACCAATAAGTGATTTGCGGCCTCTTGCAAGGCCTGGTTTGCTTGGTAGAAATTTTCCATCTGCTGCTCAGAGGAAAAGCCTTCTTCCAGTACTGACTGCTGTGCCTGAGCAAGCATGTAGGCATAGGAGGAGACATGAAACTGATCCAAGGCTGCAGATTCCAGCGTGCGCAAAGACTTGTCTGTAAGCTCTAACTTGAGATGGGCGTTTGGAGCAAGCGTGAAAGGGTCACAACGACGAGAGCTGACGGACCGAAGAGGAAAATCTGGTCATAGCTTTTCGGCCAAAACTCCAAAATAGTGGAGGTAATCAGGCCTGAATTAGAGGACATATTTCCTTGTTGGACTGCCATGGAAAATTGCTCATGAAGGTCGGCAGCTTGCTTGGGGACGGAGTGGAAAGAGGTGTAAGCTTCTCTCGCACTGGGTGCGCCTATTTTCCTGTTGCTACCCTCAGGTTTTGCGCCAAACTCCTCTGTAGGAGTTGAAGCAAGAATGAAATTTCACCCACCTTTGACAAGAGCGGAACTCACCGCCGAACCTTCTCCGGTCAATTCATTCATCCTCCTCCTCATGATGAAGGTGGTCCCTCTTTTCCACATGCGAATGTAGAAAAACTCTTCTTGACTCATGCGAGCCACGTGGAGCGCCATATCTTGACTGACTATGTTCGTCCGACGAACAAGAAGGGGAATGAAAATGGCGAGTACGAGAACTAGAACGAGAACGAGGCTTGTCACTAATGCAGGAGGCCTACCCAGATTCGCTTCCTTTGCTGTCGACCATTTAAGTATTGGCAAACAGTGACTTACGTTAATCAGAGTAAAATTTCTGTGCACATGTACCTGTGTATTTTGGTGTGCACATGCTTTGAAACTTTATTCTAGGGGGGGTTTCAAAACAATGTGTGCATCTATCTAGAAGTAAAAAATGTTCATTGTGACAAGGACCCCCCCCCCCCCCCCCCCCACCCTTCTCATTGTATCTACTAACATGTGGTATGCAAATTAGTGTGGCTGCCAACTATTCTAAAATAGTAACGTTATAGTCGTGTTATTTGGGGCTTGCCAAACCAGGATTTGCACTGTGCGTTTGAGGGTTGAATTTAGAATTGGCCTATTTTGTTTTTATACGCATTTCATGGGAGGAGAGTGACTTGAAGCACCGCAGCTTGCCTTGCATTTGCTTTGAGGTATTTTGGAGAAATTTTGCGCTTGGTGACTAGCGTGGCCTAGAAAGATTGCTGGGCTGTGGGATGCTATCCATCTATCCAATCAACGCAAACATTAATGCAAGCTAATTCAGAGCGGAGTAGAAGACGTGTGATTGGCGCTTACCGAATGCTTGACTGGGGACATCACGTAGAATGACTTTGCTTTTATACTAGGACCATGTGATTGGACAGTGGGGTGGAGCGGACGAGACCAGAGTGTTTTCATTGGATGATAGACCCCTGGGGTTATTGTGTGCAGTATAAAACGCCCCGCCCAGCCAGCTGGATGCGCGCGCGATACGATCACACCACGAGTGAGCCCACGTGAGATAACGGCGCCCGTTCTCCCTTCATTGCCCTCGAACGCCTTAAGCCCCTCTGTTGCCCAGCGCGCACTTCGACCACTTCATAAGTGAACCACCATGTGTACTAAGCACCCACTCTCGAGCGCCGGACGTCTCTCGGCTCGTCACCACAAAGTGCTGGACGTCTGAGTTAACTCGCCGCTGTCTAAAATACAAATTATTTCTCGTCATTCGCCCCGTTCGAAGAGCGAACATTTCTCCCTCCTCCACGAGTACGTGCATCTCTTCATTTGCCCCGTTAGAAGAGCAAGCATCCTTCCCACCTCCACGTGTCCGCAAGTCTTGCCATTTGAAACTCGTCAGAAGTACCAGCGTTTTCTTCACCGCTACAGGAACGAGCGTCTCTTCATTTGCCCCGTTTGAAGAGCAAGCGTCCTTCCCGCCTCCACGCGTCTGCACGTCTCGCCTTTCGTCCCAGTTTGAGGAACGAGTTTTCTTCCCCCTCCACTCGATGGCGTCACTACGAGTTTGCAAGAACGAGCATTCCTTCCAATTCCACATGTTCGCAGCCTCTCGCCATTCGGCCCAGTTTGAAGAGCAAGCGTGTTTCCCGCCTCCACGTGTCTACACGTCTCACCATTTGAAACCCGTTAGAAGTACCATCGTTTTGTCCACTGCCACAGGAGCAAGCATCTCTTCATTAAACTCGTCTGGAAAACGAGTTCCCCCCCCCCCCCCCCCACCTCTACTCGACGGCGTCGTTACGTGCCGGCAGAGCGAGGGAGCACGTCTCCATGTGGCTGCAAGACAATGAGACAGCCAGGAACAAGTTTCGTCGTTTGAGCTCTCGTCGACCCCCCTGTTATCCCCTGTGCTACCACCCCTACCCCCTCTCCTCCTCAACCACAATATTTGTACCGCTGCTTCTGTCGACCCGAAGGTGGAGATACCTTTGTGAAAGCGGACTAGTTGTGAAACCAAGTTGGCCACTCCGTTTTTCAGAAACCCCGTGTTTTCGTCGAACAGTCTTTGAAGTCAGATAAGTACAGTTTAACCTTTAGGACGCCGCCGGCTCATTCATGCGCCACAGCGTACATTCCCCAGACGTCCGCCGGCGCATCAGTGCGCCGAGCGATAGTGATGTGCTCTGTTTACTTGCCTAACGCGGCTTTTGAGTCAAGCAGTTCTAAAAATATCCCAGTCTCGTGCAGTGATCACGTGGCAACGAGATCCACCATTTCGGCGATCGAGAGAACCTGCCGCGAATTTTCCACAAAATTTTCCACGAAGTTGCGTCTTCGTCGTTTGTGAACAGGACTTTTTTCTTTGCCAGTATGGCGACTGACGAAGAAGTTGAAGCACCTGTGGAGTTATTTTTCAATTCTGACTCTCAGAATATGAATTCGAAGGCTTTACTGATGTTGATGTGATGGGAGATGGAGGGATAGAGGGCAAAGTGCTTCGACTGATGTGTTGTGGTCTGTAGATCGAGAGGAGCGGGAGCTCGATTCAGATGAAAATGACTCGGCTGACTTCCCTAATGTAAGTAATTGTAGGATTTTTGTTTTGTTTTACCCTAAAACATTTTCAGATGTATCTCCATTACTTGGAGACTCTATGCACTTTTGCATTTTCATCAAAAGCTGTTGTATTCTTAAATAAATAGAGCAGAGTAGGAAAACACAGTGAATTTGTGTGCTTTTTGTTGTTGTCTGTGTTCCATGATTTTTTAGCAGCTGAAAAAAACATTCTATGGCATTTTCATTAATTGCATCATGTAGGCCATCCATTTTTCTACTCACCCTCCAAAAATCTACTTCAAAGCTTGAATAGGTAATAAATGATGATTTTTAAAGTAAACATGGTGTCGAATTTGACCACACATAATAAAATGTGTGGCTCTGGGGTAAAACAATGACGAAAATTGGCGGCACCCTAAAGGTTAAATGGTTGGCATGCCCTAGATATTATTTCTCATTATCATTACTAATCTTTAATTATCCGTTGCTTAATTGTTAGTCAAAATTAAATTAAAGTGATTTAATTTTAACCTGTGTCCTCACCATTCATTCCGTCGTGTTCCATTGTTTTGAAAAAATGACTGTGTGATAGTGTTGCCAGCTCGGCTGTGTGTGTGTGTGTTTCCCGTAGACTTATTACTTAAACTAAACGAGCCAGTCGGGCTGCGTAACATTCATACACACTTATTTCCAAAGCAGAATTACATTAACACAGTCTATATTATCTAATACAAGAAGGCCACAGATATGAGCCAACACCTGACCAAGCCCATGCACTGTAGTGCCTCACCTTGATGACATGGCATCGGCTCAGCAGTCCGCGCTGTTTGACCAGGACACAGGAGTCAGAGCGACTGCAGTCAGAATCACTGCAATGAAAGGAACAGCATGCATCTCTGTACGTAGGTATATGCAGTACCTTTCCACCCCTCCAGGGAGGCCTCTTGAATCAACAACAAGAGGCAATAAATCCTTTCATCCAAAAGGGTAAAATGTGGGGCTCTGTAGCCAAGTGTTTAGTGTGCTAGACCTGCAGTTGCTTCAGCAAGCAGGTGTGACTTTCACAGCCGCAGGGATCCTGAAGTTGCATCCTGTGGAAAGGTGCTTAACTCACGTGGCTTCTCCCCTCCTTGGAGTTAAGCCAGGCAGCTGTGGGGGCAGTGATGACACACTGTAGTGCCACTGATTCACCATTGATGGTGGCCATCAGCCAGCACTTGGTCAGATGACTCCCAAGGGATTGAAGTTGGCGATGGTACCTGGATGTGTTCTGCCTATCTGGCTGTCCTTGTGTTTATCATCAGGTGGGTCAAATGTAAAGTGGCTTGAGACCCAGACACGGGAAAGAAGTTGCTATATAAAACCATACTTTCACCTTTATCTTCCTAAAGTAATCTAATGCAATCGAACACTACTTTACAAAATACAATATTTTGATATACCACTACAGTAGATTTCGATGAAAGAGTCTGAAATGTGAGACGAGACGTGTGTACTTGACAGGACTGACTGATAACATCTAGCAACGAGACTTGAGAGCAATGATGCTAAATTATGCACTGGAGCACATGGAATAACATATCAAAGATAACACCATGATATTACACTACCCAAAACTATCTTGTCCCATGCATGACATTATACAAGACTAAGATGACTGAGCTGATGAAGGAAAAATTTCCAGCAGACAAACAAGAACTCTGCATACATCTTTCAAATCAGTTTTGCTAATGTTGAAGCCTCCTCACTCTAATGTGGCAGAAGACCATCTCTATGAGACCCAGGGGTCATTCCAACCCTTCACACACACACACAGTGTTGCACAAAAACAAGAGGTTTTGTGGCATGCAATGCTCACTACACACACACACACAGTGTTGCACAAAAACAAGAGGTTTTGTGGCATGCAATGCTCACTTCACACACACACACACACTGTTGCACAAAAACAAGAGGTTTTGTGGCATGCAATGCTCACTACACACACACACACAGTGTTGCACAAAAACAAGAGGTTTTGTGGCATGCAATGCTCACTACACACACACACACACAGTGTTGCACAAAAACAAGAGGTTTTGTGGCATGCAATGCTCACTACACAACTGTCTTACAACACACAGTGTTGCACAAAAACAAGAGGTTTTGTGGCATGCAATGCTCACTACACACACACACACACAGTGTTGCACAAAAGCAAGAGGTTTTGTGGCATGCAATGCTCACTACACACACACACACAGTGTTGCACAAAAGCAAGAGGTTTTGTGGCATGCAATGCTCACTACACACACACACACAGTGTTGCACAAAAACAAGAGGTTTTGTGGCATGCAATGCTCACTACACACACACACACAGTGTTGCACAAAAGCAAGAGGTTTTGTGGCATGCAATGCTCACTACACACACACACACACTGTTGCACAAAAACAAGGTTTTGTGGCATGCAATGCTCACTACACAACTGTCTTACCCGGCACTGTTCAGATCCTGGGATTGGCGGCAGCAGACCAGAGCAACTCTGAAACAGCAACAGTTGTGTCTTTGACCATTACATCAATATTTCCACGCACAATTCCCCTTTAACAGATTTTAGATCAGCATGAATCATTCCTTAGGCTAAAACGGTTTTTGTTTCCCCTTTCACAACAATGACCTGAACAGCAAGAGGTTGTGGGGTAGGGGGTTGGAGCTGGGGATGAGGGTGGGCTAGGGGGGAAGGGGGTAGGGATAGAAAGGGGCAGAGAATGAAGAAACTAAAAATGAACACACGAGTCAGAGACAAGAGCACATGCAGGTACAAACACACATGCATGCATGAATGCACACACACACATGCATATGCTAACACAAACCCAACACACACACTTGCACATAATCATTTCCACAAACTTTTACAATATTTCTATACTGCATGAGAACACTGCTCTTCAATCAGCTCCAAATTTTAAAAAAGTAATAAAGATTACAGTTAATATGAGTGTTACAGTACTTATAAAATCACTCAAACACAGATTAGCTGCGCAGTCCATACATATGTTCAACCATCTAAGCTGCTGTCCCAGTTGTGTCAGTTCCAGCAACATCATCAGCATCCCAGTGCCCCATCTGCTCCCATTTCTGCCCCAGACAGGAATACAGCACAAGTCATCCTAGAACAAAAGGGTCAACCACAACTACCAAAAAAAAGGGGGGGGGGGGGTGGCAGTGGTTGGGGGGGGCAGGAGAGAGAGAGAAGAAATCCCAATTTTCAATGGAGTACAGTCAGGCGGAAAAAATAAGAGAGCCAGAGATGTTTACTTGTGAGGTGGAGACCGCAGCCGAGTAGTTCTCTTGAGGCGGTCTATTTCTTCCTGCAGGACCGGCATGCGATCCGTCGCTTCCTTGTCATAGCAGTCCTGCACTAAGGGAAACTCCTTCGGGCGATTGTCAGCAGTCCGCAAGTTTTCATTCTGCCTGTAAACACCCAGATCATTGTCCATTACCTCACTCTGCCTGTAAACACCCAAATCATTTTCCATTACTGCATTCTGCCTGTACACACAATGTACAAATCAGGGTCAATCTTGTCACCACACTGCATTTGGGGCCTGCAAACTTTCAATCTGCTTATACACATACAAATCGTGGGCCAGCTTTACTCAACACACTGCAGTCTGTGAGCTTTCATTTTGCCTGTCTACTCTCTCTCTCTCTCTCACACACACACACACACACACACACACACACACACACACACACACACACACACACACACACA
>JAWQFJ010002914.1:15000-20000 GCA_034096865.1 Theodoxus fluviatilis | reverse complement strand
CTAC
Source organism: Theodoxus fluviatilis (assembly GCA_034096865.1). Classification (NCBI taxonomy): domain Eukaryota; kingdom Metazoa; phylum Mollusca; class Gastropoda; order Cycloneritida; family Neritidae; genus Theodoxus; species Theodoxus fluviatilis. Next base: position 19,996 of record JAWQFJ010002914.1, on the reverse strand, counting down.
TTTGAAAAACCTAAAGCAATGTCAGTCACCTAGTGTTCTGACTGCCATTACTCACCTCAGGGCAGCCAATGGCACAGTCGTACCCAGCAGACACCAGAATCAACTCGGGATCAAACTGAAAAATGGATTGTGCCACCATAAATTCGGGGAATTGATCAGAGGCAAGACAATTGCCATATGCATGATTTGTCAGCATCTACTACATTCACGACACTTCTCCACATGTTTACCAAGCATTTGGAAAGAAAACTGGGGTAACAAGCAAATTTTGTGAAGAGCATGAATCAAAATCATTATATCTTCACAAATCCATGCAAAACAAAGAGGACAAGAGCTTACTTCATAGATCACTGGCAGCAGAATTTGACAGAATATAGCCATGTAGTCATTGTTTCCACAACCAATCTGAAATGAAAAAACTTGGCTTATTTCATCTGAACACAGCACAAACAAGTATGATACTAGCCATTGACCACGAAAATCATTGGAACGTAGGTTAGAGCAAAGGCAAATCAAGTTATGATTTCCCTTTATTTGCCTCTTACAAATCACAAAGGGAGACACGGTGATTCTATGCTTACCCCCAACCTACAGGGGTTTAACATGTGCAAGTGTACATCTCTTGTTAAGTGGGATTTCATGCAAATCATCCACAATGTGCCAGTAAGAAAAGGGACAAAATACAGAAAGGAATCAACTGTCACAGCTCTGAAAATGACCTATATAAGTTCATAGGAGACTTGCAAGATAAGTGTCACCTTCTGAGTGGGCATCTTTATTTTTCAAACCACTCCCATGATCATGGCATCAAAAAGATTACTTCAAGTTCAATGCCGACTAAAAACTTGATCTCATAGAGCACCAAAGAAGGGCACCTATGCTAAATAGAATGCTCTTCAAATTCATTAACATCACATAATCCAACCAGAAAGATGCAATACACATACAATTTTGACCCCAAACATTTCAAAGTCACCTGGATGATTTCAGGAAGGTTTAGTTTAGGCCCACTTGGGGCCCTGACATTTTTCCGTCTTTACTGGGTGCACACTCAGTGTAAGGAAAATTGCCAGTCTTTCCCAGTAATCCCACCCTTGAACCTGCCTTGGCCAATCCCATTTGACTCCATACAGCTTCTTGTGGTGAAATGCTGTCCCATGCCACTGATGGTTAATACACGCTTACTGCATATAAGCAAGTATGCCTGCATGCTCCATGAATATTCATGTCCATCACTTCAGTGCTGTGCACATTTCTGTTGGTGCACAACTTGCTGGAAATGTCATACCATCACATAAAAGTTTTGCTTTTCACTGGAAGAAGTTGGGGCAGACACCTACCTCAGTGAGGAATGTTGATGCTGTAGGTACACACCTACCTCAGTGAGGGGAATGTTGATGTTGTAGGGAGACACCTACCTCATTGAGGGGAATGTTGATGTTATATCTCCTCCCATTTCCAGTTCCCACATAGTCATAGTCTGACTCCCGCAGGTATGGCCACTCTGTGCCTTTCTGGTAGCGATGCATGGAGAAGTACAGGACTCTGCACAAAGCAAAGAGGACGAACAGCTCAAACTGGTACTTGACAAAATTGACTAAGGTGTTGGTTGTGGGGTAACACATTTTTCACCCCCATTGAAATAGACAGCAAAATCCTAGTTCCCTTCCTATACTTGTTCATCAAAAAAGTGGCCTGGTAGACTCAGCCAGTGCATGACTTGCTCAAATATCAATTCCCTGGACACAAATGTGACTTAGATTTCCATGTAATTTAAATTGTCTTCCATATTATGTACATTTATTTTAGAGCTCTGACAGAAAGATATTCTCCTGCTGGGAGACAATAAAGTATTCTGTATCTGAATCTATACAAAGCAATTTTCAAACAGCAGAATGTGAACCAGCAAAGCAAAGCCACAAATAGCTTCAAGGGATTGAAAAAATCCTGCTTCTTTTATCCTTGCAGAAGAAAGCTTTTGTCAAAATGAAATATCCAGGAGAAAGCAAGGAAACCCTCTCACCTAGGGTCATCATAGAAGAAATACTGTGTTCCAGGCCCAAGGAAAGAAAATCTCTAACCTAGGGTCATCATAGAAGAAATACTGTGCTCCAGTTCAAAGCAAGGAAAATCTCTCACCTTGGGTCATCATAGAAGAAGTACTGTGTTCCTTGGCCATGGTGGACATCCCAGTCAAGGATGAAAATTCTTCAGGAAAAGAGAAAGTTGAGTAGCCATGTTTCATGTACATCATCATAATGGTGGGATATCTTCTACAGTCCAAAATCTTCCTTTCTTTTTCTTAATAAAGTCATTGGTAACAAACATGAATATGTTTACTCATAACTAATCATAACAACAGCATTAACAATTTTAAAAAGTTTTAACCCTCCTTAACCAAATATGGTCAGGCAGACACACACTCACACTCACACACACACACACACACACACACACACACACACACACACACACACACAGACTCACAGACAAGAAAACAGGAAGACTGAAAGACAAACTGTATGCCTAACAGAAGGTTTGCTTGCCTAGAATCCTGCCTGACTCACCGTCTGCCTCCTAGCTGTTCACCTGCCTCTCCTACTATCCATCTGGCCTCCTCTCTCACTGCCCACACTCCTCTCCAGCAAACTTGCTGCTCACTTCCCTGACTATCCATCTGGCCATCTCTCTCACTACCCATGCTCCTCTCCACCTAAGTTGCTGCTCACCTCCCTGACTATCCATCTGACCACCTCACTGCCCATACTCCTTACCACCTAAGTTGCTACTCGCCTCCCTGACTATCCATCTGGCCATCTCTCTCACTGCCCACACTCCTTACCACCTAAGTTGCTACTCACCTCCCTGACTATCCATCTGGCCACCTCACTGCCCATACTCCTTACCACCTAAGTTGCTACTCGCCTCCCTGACTATCCATCTGGCCATCTCTCTCACTGCCCATTCTCCTTACCACCTAAGTTGCTGCTCACCTCCGTGTCTATCCATCTGGCCACCTCATTGCCCACTCCTCTCCAGCAAACTTGCTCCTCACCTGGCCACTGACCAAACCAGACAGAATCACCTGACAGTGAGAGTCATGTTCTTACCCTCAAAGGCTGAATGAAGCCTATGTAAGCAAACACCTATGATCTAATATTCCATGCAAGAAAAAGGACACAAATATAGATGTCAATCAGTCATGTCTCTCAATTGTGAAAAACCTTTAACGGAGGCAAGCACAAAGCAAATAGAGTACTCTACGGAGAATATGTCCTCTTACCGTTTCAGGTGGTACCTATCCAAGGCGGTTTGGGCAGAGATGGCAACATTGTTCAGGTAGCAGTAGCCACAAATCTCATCTTTCATGGCGTGGTGTCCAGGGGGCCTGCACAGAGACAGAAGTCTCGTCACTTGCAATGAAAACTGACATGGGGGGGGGCAAAGCATGATGGTCATTTCTTCCCTTTGCACTGCCCACACAGAGCTTGGTCGAGTAGGATTTTCAAGGAGACTTTTTTCAACAGCTCTCCACTACCAGTGCTATCCTTGCAGCTGCTGACAAATCCACAGAAATTTCCTCCAGGAAAACTGTGCCAGAGAGTAAATTTGCTTTCTTTCAGGTCAGATGTGTTCAACTCTGTCACTTGTCACCCCCCTCTCATAATGAACAAGATGCTTTTGAAAAGAATTTCTGTCAGAGGGAAAAAGGGTGCAAATCACTCTCACCTGATAAGAGCAAATCCATTCTGGATCTGAAAAATTCAAGCAGAAAACAAAGATAATAGCTACACAAAGATAAAATAAGGGCATCTACAAACAAGAAGGGCAAAGCCCATACGACTCACATGCTTGACCTTGACCTTTATATGACCTTGACCTTCAGGTGACCTTCAAGGTCAAGGTCAAACAACTAAACCTAGCAATGACATCATACACAAAGAAATGATTTACACATTTTTTCCTACCAAAAATACACGTGACCTTGACCCAAGGTCAAGGTCATCCAAGGTCATGCAACACAAAGCTGTTAATTCAAGACATAGGAAGCACAATGGTGATTATTGGCACTTTCTACCATGAGATATGGTCAATTTTAGTGGTTCACTACCACATTTTGGTCACATTTCATAAGGGTCAAAGTGACCTTGACCTTGATGATATGTGACCAAATGTGTCTCATGATGAAAGTATAACATGTGCCCCACATAATTATTAAGTTTGAAACAGTTATCTGCCATAGTTCAGGGTCAAGGTCACTTCAAAATATGTATACAATCCAACTTTGAAGAGCTCCTGTGACCTTGACCTTGAAGCAAGGTCAACCAAACTGGTATCAATAGATAGGGCTTGCTTTGACCTATATACCACTTGTAGCTAAGGTCGCCATTCTCAATAACGTGGGAGAAAATTGGGAAAATGTGAAAAATGACTGTTTTTGAGACCACATTTATGGCTCCTGTGACCTTGACCTTGAAGCAAGGTCAAGTCACTATGTATGTTTTTTGAGGCCTTGTCATCATACACCATCATGCCACATTTGGTGTTGATAGACTTAATAGTCTCCGAGAAAAATCCAACGTTTAAGTTTTTTACGCCCGGACGGACGCCCGGACGGACGACACGGCTGAGTACATAGACTCACTTTTGCTTCGCATGTGAGTCAAAAAAGGGCAAAAATTATTCAAGCCTGTCATCAGAAAAACAAATGCATTGGGTTTACATAACAAATGAAAATGAAGTATTCAAAATGAAAGATACACTCTCAACATTATGTGGAGACAAAATAATAGAAGGCCTGTATTGTAGTTCCATGGTATTTCGTGCCCCCCCCCCCCCCCCCCCCCATCCTACTATGGTCACTATGAGCACAACATCCCCCCAAACATCACCATAACCACTAGCACACCATCACCAGCTCCACAAGCACCACTACCAAAACACTGCCATCACCCCTGCCTGATGATAACACCATCACTATCACTGCAGGCATGGA